>JAYJMB010018278.1:0-43253 GCA_036873735.1 Pouteria campechiana
TAATCTAACTCATAATATTAGTGATCAAGCAATAAAATAAATTAAATCATTGCAAACAACATCATGAATGAAATAAGATCATATAGTATTAATAATATCCAAAAATCCATAACAAAGAGTATCAAAAAGGCCTACATCTTTACCATAGAAAAAGTAATTTAGTTTATAAGAGAAAATAAAACAACTCCTTAAGATAGGATAATAACATTGAAGAACATCTTCTCTCTTTCTTCTTTTTTACTTACAATCCCTTCTTCTCCACGAGAAATCTCCCAAAAGTTGGCTCTAAACCCTAGAGAAAAACTCTAAAAAATGAAAGTGGGAGGAACCCTAAAAACCCTAAGTTTTTCCTTAAAAAGCCACATAATATGCAATTGCAGAAAAATCCACAAAATATGGTCCACTGTGGACGCCGATGGCGCCGGCTGGCTGCCTTATTCTGTGTTGCTTTTTCACTCCATCTTTGTAGCTATTTTCTTTTCCAACTTTGAGCTTCTTCTTTTCCATTTTTTCTCTTCTTTTTCCATCTTCAAAGCACCTATAAAATCCAACAAATGAGCATTAAATTCATCTAAAAATGACAAGGATTTGCAAATAAATAAGGTTAAACATGTGTAATATCAGTATAAGAAATTCACTCATTAGTTATAAAAGATCATATCTTCCCCTGTCCTTCATTGTAACAGTTTGTAAAAGCGTATAAGTTTTCTAGTTAATCTAAAAACTAGAGAGTTGTTGGTGATCTCTAGAAAATCATCAAGTTTGCTTGTGATCTTCGAATCCAGTGAGTTTCTTAGTGAGCTTGTGAAAACCAGAAGAGTGATGGGAGCACTGTGTTCATGCACCCTAGAGCTGGAATCTAGAAGAGTGCTGGGAGCATTATTGTATTTCCATTATATGAGATATAGTGGAACCCAAGGAACAATGATTATGTGCTCTTGGAAGAGTGGATATAGGGATAGGTTCCCAAACCACCATAAAACTCGTATTGTTTGTGTGCTTGTTTTCATAAACCCAATTCACCCCTCCCCTCTTGGGTATAGCCATCCTATGGGAACCAATAGTATTAATTTTTTCTCTCTTGAATTTATGATCTCTTAAGAATTTGCTTAGCCTTTCATACCAAGATCTTGGAACTTGTTTCAAACCATATAATGCTTTGGTGAGCTTATAGACATGATCGGGTTGATCATCATTCTCAAAACCAGGGGATTGCTCCACATACACTTCCTTGCTCAAATATCCATTTAGAAATGCATTTTTTATAACCATCTGAAATAATTTGAAATTCTGATAGGATGCAAAAGTAAGAAATATTCTATTGGCTTCTAATCTAGCTATAAGGGCATATGATTCTTCGAAGTCAACTCCTTCTTCTTGGAAATACCCCTTAGTAACTAGTTGTGCCTTATTTTTTACAACTAATCCACTTTCATCTAGTTTCTTTCTGAAAACCTATTTAGTTCCAATTACATCAACATTCTTTGGTTTTGGAACTAATTCCCATACTTTTTTCCTTTCAAACTAGTTAAGCTCTTCTTGCATTGCAATGATCCAATTCTCATAATTTAAGGCTTGATCAATGCAAGTTGGCTTAATTGTGGAGATGAAAGTATAATGACCATAGATGTTTTGCAATGACCTTCTTATTTTGACACCATCATAGACATTACCTATGATTTATTTCTAGGATGAGCACTAATAAATCTCAAGTCAGTAAGAGGTTGATAGCGAACATTACTTGTACTTACCTCCTCCTCATTTTTTGAACCTTGTATATCTTTACAATTTATGTCATCTTCTTGATCCTTCATTTTGAGCTTCTTCATAGTAGTTGCAGCTTCATTTGCATTATTATCACACTCCTTTCTTGGGGTTACATTTACTTCATCGAATTTAACGTGTATAAACTCTTCTACAACATGTGTTTTCTTAATGTATACTCTAAATGCTCTACTATTAGAAGAGTAACTAAGAAAGATAGATTCATTGCTCTTTGGATTAAACTTTCCAAGGCTATCTTTTCTATTCTTCATCACATAGCATGAGCATCCAAAGGAATAAAAATATGAGATATTTGATTTCCTTCCTTTCCAAAGCTCATATGGGGTTTTCTTTAAGATTGCTCTTATAGTAACCTTGTTTAGTACATGACAAGCTATACTAATTAGTTCTCCCTAGAATCTTTTGGACAACTTACTTTTATTCAACATGGTCCTTGCTATTTTTTGAATTGTCCGATTCTTTCTTTCCATAACTCCATTTTGTTGAGTTCCGGGGGATGAGAAACTATGGTAAATTCGTTTCTCATCACAAAAGTCAATAAATTTTATGTTTTCAAATTCACCACCATGATCACTATGGATAAAAATAATCATCATTTGATTCTCATTTTGAACTAGATTTGAAAATGTAAAAAATATTAAAAATGCTTTGTCTTTGCTAGTCAAGAGAATCACCCATGTGAATCTAGAATAGTCATCCATGATCACATATACATATCTTTTTCTTCCAAGGTTGACAATATCTGATGCTCCAAATAGATCCATATGTAATAATTTTAGAGGTCTAGATGTAAATACCTCATTTTTAGGATGGAATGATGCTTTGGTCTATTTTGACAATTGATAAGATTTGCATATTTCATTTTTATCATAGTTTAGTTTGGGTAGACCAATCATAAAATCCTTTCTACACAAGGATTTGATATTTGACATGTTGATATATCCCATTCTTTTATACCATACCCATGGATCATCTTTAACTGCCACGGAGCATTTTCCAACAATATCATCTACCTTTACTAGATAAATATTTCCTTACCTTTTTTTGCTGAACAATAAATCATTATCTATACTAAATACATTATATGCAAATGGTTCAAATACAACTTTGTGACCTTTGTCACATAATTGACTGATATTAGCAAATTATGCTTGAATCTTTCTATATATAATACATCCTCTATGCATGTATTAAATAAACTATAAAATTTACCTATCCCTTTGATGAGGCCTTTGTCATTGTTGTCGAATGCAACTATTCCCACATTTATCTGCTTCAATTCTTTGAACAACTTCTTATTCTTAGTCATATGTCTTGAGCAATTACTATCCATGAACCAAGCATTGCTAGACATAACTTTGAGACTTATTGGCATTCGAAGTAAGTTTTCTTCTTACCTCTTTGGTGCCCAAGTATTGGGTCCAATGGTGTTAGTGGAATTATGTGTGCTAGAAGTTTTGTGCATAATCCTTGGGTTTCCATCCCATTTCTACACCTTTTGCCTACATTTTTTTTGGCATAACAATTATACGCTTTATATCTAATTTTGTTGCAAAAATAGCAAGTATTTGGAACTTTGCTAGATGCACTATTTTTCATTAGTTTCTTTACCCAGGGATAACCCATAAACCTTCTAATGTTTGGATAGTTTTCTCTTTTTTTTATGAGGTTCACTCTCTTGTACCATCCAGCAAATTTTTGTGGTTTTTCATCATTTGACCGTTCACAACCAAGTCCCTTTTTGTTGGTTTAACTAGTCATTCTCATCAACTTGGTCACAGATTCTCCTAGAATGGAGAATTTACTCGACATATTGTTTAATATTTCTATCTCCTTCTTAAGATGTTCATAGAGATAGATTTCTTTTTGCCAGTATAGAATTTACTTAGAAGGTTGCGTCAAAGTGTCTTTTCTTTTGAGTGAGTTTCTGGCCAAGTGATTCAAACTCACTGAAGAGGGAGTTGTATGATTATTGTAACTCATCAAACATTTTGCATTTGATACAACTGCCATTTGAGCTTGAAGAGTTAGAACTATAAGAGTAATAAGAGTTTACCTCTGTCTCTAGCTCTACTGTGCACTGCTCTTTGATGGTGATCTGATCTTTTGTTTCATTCTTTATCTAGGACATGTAGCGTATTCTTGCGAGGTGTCCAACTTCATTGTCACCTTTATCACTTGAGCTTGTCCTTGATTAGTCTTCTTCATTCACGTACATTCATCTGGCTTAGTTTCTTGAAGACATTTTGAAATGTTTTTTTTCTTTTCTTTTATCTTTCTCATTCCTTTTTACTTTTTCTTCATTAGGACACTCAGGAGACAAGTGTCCGATTCCTCCACGTCTATAGCATGTGGGGAGATCCTTCTTTCTTTTAGTTATTCTCTTTTCTTTTAGTTGTTCTCTTCTGTTGTTTAGTCTATCTCCTTGAGGTGCTGCTTCTACTGCTTCTTGCAAATTTTTTGAAATTTCTAACTAACATGGCCATATCATCTTAAGATTATGATGCCAAGTCACTGTTGCTCTCGTTGGTCACTTCCAAAGCAATATTTTTCTTTGGCTTTGTTGGCTCCTCTCTTTTACTTTTAATCAGCTCATGTGAGATCAGTGAGTTGATAAGATCGTCCACCAAAAGAATGTTTAGATCCTTTGCTTCTTCTATCACTGTGATCTTCTAGTTCTAGGATTCCTGTAGTGCCCTTAGTATCTTAATCACCTATTCAGAATTTGTGACTTCTTTTTCCAAACCTTCCAAAGCATTAGTAGCTTTAGAAAAAAGAGCATATATTTTCGATATGCTTTCCTCTTCTTTCATCTTAAAATTTTCTAGTTCTCCTATCAACATATTCCTTCTAGTTCCTTTGACTTGTGAAGATCTTTCATATATAGATACTAATTTATCCCAAATACCTTTAGTTGTAGTGTAAGAGGATACTCTATTAAACCTAGATGAAGATAGAATAGAAAATAAAGAGTTTATAGCCTTTGCATTATTTTGTACTGAGGTGGCTTCCTCTTTAGTCTATGCATCTATTGCAATAATGGAAAGAGTGATTTCAACTTTAATGGCCTTCCAAGACTCTATATCATTAGCTATAATGAATTGCTTCATCCTTAACTTCTAGTAAGCGAAGTTGGTTCCATTAAATAGGGGTGGTCGGGTAGACGATTGCCTCTCGGTGAATATCTATAAAGAGGATGATGGTTTTGCCATTGGATCAATACAAATATTTATGTAGTCTGCTCTAATATCACTTGTTGGTCACGTAGATTTGGCAAAAACCCAAGAGGGGAGGGGTGAATTGGGTACTGAAAAATTATTGCTTAACCCCTTTAAGATCAAACGTCCCTTTAGCAATCAATCCAATCACTCAAACAATGCATCAATAAATAAGACATAAGGATTTTTATAGTGGTTCGAGTAAATAATCTACTTTACTCTTCTAAGAACACTCTTTTCAAAGTGTCTTGGGTTCCACTATTTCCAATAGCAGAAATACAGTAGTGCTCTCAGTACTCTTCTAGATTCCAGCTCTAAGGGGCATAAATACAGTGCTCGTAACACTCTTCTAGATTCCAGCTTTAGGGGGGCATGATCATAGTGCTCCCAATACGCTTCTAGATTCTAGCTCTAAGGGGCATAAATAAATAGCTCTTATCTGTACTCAGACAGTGACAACTCTTCTTGAGTCTAGTCTCAACTACTAGCTCAAGGAATTTACAAAGAATGAATATCAGAAGTTAAAGTATAGGTATTTCTTAATAATTACAGGGAAAGGTTTTTGAAAATTAAATGCAAAAGTATGCGATCTTCCCAAAAGGTGGTTGGCAACCTTCAAAGAAAGTTGAGGAAGGTTTGAATGCAAGGCTCTTGATTCTTGAAGGATTGCAGAAGGTCTGGCTCAAATCAGTAAAATGCTCTCAAGAGAATTTTTGAATATTTCCCTTAACACTTGGTTACTTCCTCCTACTTCCCAACAATGCTTCAATTTATAACTGCTTTAAATTCTAGCCATTGGTGGTAGGTGAACTTCATTAATGAGTTTTGATTAGTACATTTAAATTTTCTAACTTCTACTTAATCCTCATCTACTAAAATGCTTGCAATGCTAACTTTGGAGAAGATGATTTCCAAATTCTTAATAAGCATTGGTCGAGATGTTGCTGTAATGGATGATTCTTTCATCAATATAGAAAGGGCATCATTAATGTTAAATGGAGAGTAACATTTCAGTTTACCCATTGTTTATCTTTACTTATGCCAGACAAAGCATCTATCTAGCTATTCATCAGATAGAGTTCCTTCATCTTCTGGTTTGTCCATTGTAAGTAGCAGACGAATCATGGAGATATCATTTTATCACATCGTCTATTGAGTTATCTATTATAAGTAACAGACAAATCTTAGAAGTACATACAAATTATCCTTTCCAGCACTTATTCTTGTGGATTATCTATTGAACAATAGATGCACAAATGACTTATTTCTTTAGCACTTCATCTGTTGAGTTGTCAGATATAAGTAACAAATGGATTATTGGAGCATAGACAGATTTTCTTCATCACTTTAGGGTTATCTATTGTAAGTAACAAACTAATCAGTGAGGCGCAAATGAATTTTTCTTCACCGCTTCATCTGTTGGGTTATCTATTGTAGATAGTAAATGAGTCTAGATATACAAACAAACACCATTGCTCTGCCAGATGAACTTCTCTGCTTTGCCAGACAACCTTCACTTTCCGCCTTTGTCTGTTTTAATCAGATGATCATTGGCTTGACTATGGCTCACTTATGGTAAAGGAATTTTGCTGCTTTGCATTCGTCAGATATAATCTCCACTTTGACAGATGAATGGAGACTTAGTTGAATCTTTTTCATTTGAACTTTGTCAATAATGGTATTTTGTCCTTTGCTTTTGTACTCGCCCAAGCCTTGATGCCTTGGACTATATTTTCTGTGTTCATTTTTCTGTAAGGTCTGTAACTTGATTCTGCATACTAAAAGCTTGGCAATAACCATTAATACATAATCCTTAATCAAGTTTTGTTTATCATCGAAACTATACATTTATACAAACATATTTGTCTTCATTTTAGGCATCCTAGACTAAATTCATCATTAGCATAGATCATATCAGAAATAAGTTTTGTTATCATCAAAATCATATAAAATAATCTTAACAATAAGAACTCAAGAAATTATAGTGGTTCAAGCCCCCTTTGTACCTACTTGTAACACCCAAGCTGTTAAAAAAATCAATAAGGATTTTTTTAAATTATTGATGAGTGAATTTTAGTTACTTATATTTTGTATTTTCAAGCTTAATTTCATGCAATCTTTAAGTAGTTTGATGTCAATTTCACATGTTTTTATTGTGTGTTTAGGTTATTAGAAGAGTGGATATAAGGAGAGAAATCAAGAAAGTATGGAGCAACAAAGCAAAGATGGAAGGCAAACGAAGCAGCGAAGGAGCAAAGCTAAAGTGGCAAAAGGGCGGAATGACCAACATGCCAGTGCTACCTGCACCAATGGCTATCAAACTATAGAATAATATTTTTTTAATATTATTTTAATATACAAAAAAGCTACATTTTTGGGCAATATTTTTAGTAGTTTTGGGGAGTCCTATTGAGAGGGGTCTAGGGTTCTTTTGGGTGGAGATAATGAGGGTTTTTAAAGGAGAAAAGAAGGAAATTCGAGAAGAGCAAAGGGATTCAAGAAAGCTAATTGTAGTATGATGTTCTTCATGAAGGGAGTATCTTTTATTTTCTTCATGAACTAATTCCTTCAATCTAGGGTGAAGATGTAGCCCTTTTTGATGAACCTTGTTATTTGGATTATTGATTTTTTAATGCAAGTCTGTGTTTTTATTCATGAGTTTTATTTCAATCTTTTGATTTATGTGATTGCTTGATCACTGATTTTATAAATCTTATTGATTATCTATGCATGGTTAAGGCACACACCTAATGCACAACCATGAGCTTCCTTGAATAAGAAGAGTAAAAGGTTAGGGTGCACACTTAATGGACAACTATTCTACTTGGTTCATAGTTCTTGATTGTAATGGGTTTTTACCTCAATTATGCTACACACCATAGGTAATTGGAATGAGTGAAAACACTTGATTTGAATCCTCACACCAATTAGTAATAATCATATCATAGAAAGAATGAACCCAAGCAAGCATTGAATCCAATATCCAAATAGCAAGGGAAGTCATTAAGTAGTGAAATCTGAACCCTAGACCTTTTCCATTTGATATTCATCCTATATTATTTTATAGCTCTAAATTTTTGATCATTTCTTTAGTTAATTATTCTTTTTAGGTCAAACCAATAATCCATCTTTTTAAAATTAGTTTTAGTTAGTAACTTAATTTAATTAAATCAGTTTGCCATTCTTTGTGGGATCGACCCTTGCTTAGGCACACTGTACTGCTATACAATCGTGTACTTATGAGGTATTATAATTTGAACCATCAATTATCATGTTTGGACAAAATGTACATGGATTGAGAAAGAGGGTGAAGGACTTGTGATGAATTATAATGTACATGGTATGATGAGAATGCAAAATATTATATTTTTTTCCCTCAATACTTAATATTTTACATTTATTTGACTCCTATAGGCACTCATTATTTTTATATTCTGATTTAAGAGACAATTGGAGTGGTTAAGTGCAAAAAGAAGTCAATTGAAGGATTTTGGACAATTTTAGCATTACTCCATATTTTTATCATAACTCTCTCATCCGACATTTGATTGAGATGATTAAAGCTATTCTGAAAACACAAGAAAACATTCTATAACTTTCATATTTAGAGTTTTAAAGATAAGAACTACATCAGGGGCAAAAATAGGAAAAATGCCAAAGTCAGGATGAAGTGTAGAGGAGAAGCAACAAGGAGTAGAGCACCGGAGGCAGCAAATCGGCGTCACTGGCGCCAACCCACATCACAACCCCACCACACTAGGCTGCAAGGTGGTGCCAGCAGCACCCGACGCCATTCCCACTTTTCAAAACTTGCAAACTTGTTGTTTTGCATATTTTTGACTTTATATAAATAGTAGTTTCCTAGGTTTTTTGAGATTTATTTTGCTAGGGGTTTGAGGAGGACTTTTTAGCGGCTTTCGACACAGAATCTTTTTCTTATCTCTTTTCTATTTTATTTTCTTTATGATTTCATAGCCCTGGGTGGCTAAACTTTTATTTTTAATTTAAGGAGATAGAAGCCTCAGAATCTATATATTGTGAGATCTATTTTATTTTAATTATTCAATTTATACTTTGAGTATTGAATGTTCTTCTTTGTTCATGATTATCATTATTATGTTAATTTGTAGGAGATCTACTAGTTTATTATTCATTGCAATCTATTGCTAGATTAGATATCAAATTCATAATTATTTGATCCCTCTAATTTGAGAAGCAACTAGGGTTTGATAATTTGCTACTGTTGCAGTTATTAAATCTTAGAAAGAATATTTGACTAAATTAAATGCAACCACGTGCTTGTATTGTTTAGCTTCATTAATCTCTACAAATCCTAATTCTGCTATTAGATTAAATCTCTCGCGCATGTTTGAGGTTGTTTGGTAGTTAGGGTTGATTGGATTGCATGGTTCTAATTAACTATGTTGAAGGAGAGATAGGAAAAATAATTCTAATGTTGAGTATTCAAAGTATGATTTGATTTATAATTGCATCAATGACCAGTTATGAGATTCTGATAGTGTATGTTGACTTGAACCAAGGTTTTCTTCTCTGATAGATTTCTTTTATAATACTTTCTTTATTACATTCAAAACCCCACTTTCTTGTTCACATTACATAAAACTAAGCTAGATACTCTTCGTGGGATTGACCCTTACTCATATTACTACAAAAATTTGAAATTAGAGCAAGGTTCTAAATTTGGTTGCCAACGTCAACACACCAAGGTGATTACATGACATGATCCCTATTGATTTGAGAGGATATTTTTTTTAATGTAGCCATAAAAAGGGAATAAGTAATGTAGAGATAATCCATAATTATGTGAGAATTAATTATGTGTTTTAATGACATATTTATGTGGCAAATATCATGGTAAAAAGGTTAAACATATGAGAAAGAAAGCATAGGGATTGAAGTGAATAATCAACACAAGAAAAAGGGGCAGCAGTTTGGCTGCTACGGTACCTTCATGAAGGGAGCAGAATGGCAGGCGGCCAGCGGGTCTGGCACTGCAATGCCCAAATTTGGCACCGCGACACTAGTAGTGGCTATGAGGTGGTGGCTGCAGTTCTCATCGAGTCTATTTAAAGGTCTCAACCCTTTTCTTCCCCATTCATCTTCTCTGCCTCCCACGCCCAAACCCATGTCCTCACACCTGATTTTTCATGCAATTTTAGGTAGGGAAATTCTTATTTAGGCATGGAAATCCATCATTCATGCACCCAAAGCCAAATTTTAACCTATTTGAGTAGTGAAAGAAATGAGAGCTTCCATTTTGCCACAATACATGGAAAATCCTTGAAGAATTGAGGTTAAATCTTTGCTTTAGGGTGGGAGCAATGCACGAATGAAATGGTAAGTTTGATTTCTCTAATTAATTTTCATGAGTAGTAATTTATGGATGAAATTGCATAAATTATATATGGTCTCATGGGAAAAATAGTTAATTAGTTGATTAAAATTTTTTAGAACTTAATTAGGCATAAGAAATTCAATGTTTATTTTTGTTCATAACTAATTTGAAGATTTGAGAAAGGGAATTCGTACATAGTGTATATGAGAAGTGAAATCATTGAATTAAGGGCCTAATTGGCTTGTTCTTAAGGTTAATTACTTCATAATTATGTAGTATAATGGATCTATGTTGTTGATTTGAAATTCCTTTGAGATACCTTGTTGAAATGTCATGATTTAAGTGATGTTTGTAAAGTGTTTGATAAAATGCCTCCATGAAAAGTGAATGATATGTAAAGGACTTTATTATAACCTAAGATCCCAAATGAAGTTGGATGAGGGATTAGTATATTTTGGGTTAACATTTCTTGCTAAAGAAGTGTTTTATGTTGAATACAACTTGTATAAAGTTGAGAATATGAATAATCTACTATACCATTATATAATATGGAAATTAATAGTTAAGCTATGCCTAGTACATGGTTGATGAAATGTTCTTGTGTGAAGAACACATGTACTTTGAATGTGATGTATGTTTTATGTGTAGGGTCATTGAGTGTTGATTCGAAGCTAATTATGAAATGTAAAGATTGAGAAAGTGGATGTTATTAAGGTAAGTAGGCTCCTTTGTTTGTTTATCTATGAGTATATGGATTGAGGAGATCATGAATATCCTAAGATTTCAGGCATCGTGTTTTCTGTAATGTTTATTTTTTTATGTGGATGGGAATAGATAATGTCCCATGATTTTGTATATGAATGTAAAGAAGTTTTTCTTTTGATACGAGTTATGATGCTTGATGCAATGGGTATAATAGATATCCCAAGAATCTATTGAATAATGTTTGATTTCATTATAATTTGAAATGAGGAAATCATGGATTTACATGTATTAGTTTTACTGATTGTCATTTGATGATTAATATAATTGATATGTTTGTGATATTACATTAGATGGTATTCCATCATGGATCATGATGGACATGATTGAGTTAGATAATAAGAAAAAGGTCTTAGGTGAGAGATGAGGATATTGAGGTAAAGGTAAGTGGATGATTGTGACTTTTTGGGAACATGGGATGAATATGCTGTTATTAGCATGAAAATGGTATGGATGCCCTTGTCGGCATACAAAGAATGTGGATATGCCTTTGTTGGCATACAAGTGAGAGGGATATGCCTTTGGTGGCATTGTGCCCTTGTAGCTACAAACATGGGATGGACATGTCTTTGTTGGCATTATGCCCTTGTAGGCACAGACATGGTGTCGATAACATAGATGCTAAATGATATACATAGATGGCACAAATATAATATGACAGTGATAGTACATTGTGATACCTATATAATATGTATATAGTATGATATCTTCTAACAAAAATATAACATGACACTCGTGTGGTGGTGTCTTGATGTATCTAAATGGCATGCCATGTGATATTTGAATCAAAATGGTTGTAAATTGAAAATATATGATGCAGAATATGCATACATAAGGATGATATAATGGCCATGATAAATGTGAGTCTTTGATTAGAGTGTATATAATGAATATGGTTCAAATAGATTGAATTTCTATTAACGACGTATTTGCAAAAATATGTTCAAATTGGAATGAATGGATGACGAGATTGGCCATGGTAAGGATATAATATTAATGAATGCGAATTGATGAGAATGACTTGATGATAAGGCAATATGATTCTTGACTATGAGGATGAAAGGCAGTAAGGCTGCATTTGAAATAGGATTATAAGAGCATGTGCATTATTGCATTTTTATCATATGATGTTGTTATGTTGTCATGACTTCCTATAAGTCATGGATTGGTATGTGTAATGAATTTGATTATGATTTCTTAATTGTATAATTGATATGATTTTTATTTGGCTTACTTATTGAGTTTGCCCAGACTCATGCCTTCTTATTTTAATGTTTACTTGATAGGTCCAGCAGTGAAGCCCAACGGTGGTTTAGTGCCAAGGATTGGGCTTAGGTAGGTGATCTCTAGTATGATATGATAAAAATTAAGATGAAATCCCCATGATGTATATAAATTTTTAAATTTGATAAGATTCAAAACATGATTGATATGGAATTATGTATAATATGAAGGTATTGGCATGTCATAGTGACAAATAATGATGATAGTGTGGATGAATTTTGTATTATTCCCATTATGTGTATTGCTATCATGATGCGACTACGATTCTGGGCAACCAGGGGTGTATTGTATAGGTGTATATCTTGTGATTTATGTTAGTCATCTGTAATTACAAATAATCTAGTTTTTATGATTAATGAATGCCTATGTTAAATCCTTATATTTCAGGTTAGGCTTTGCAGGATTTTTGATAGAATTTTCCATTATTAAGGAGAAAAATATAAGGTAATGGTAAAATGCATAGGCCCCTAAGTGGGGCATTACACTACTCCACTCTCCAAGGTTTTCCCAACCTTGGGTTCCAATATACCCATGTGGAATCACACTTCTCTTGGTTTCTAAAGATCACCAAGAACTCATACAACCTGGTTTCCCATGAGCTAACAAGAAACTCATATACAATTGTTTTTCTCTGAGCTCACCCGTAACTCATATAACATTGGTTTTCCTCTGAGCTCACCAGTAACTCATATAACATTGGTTTTCCTTTGAGATCACTAATAAGCTCATATACATTGGTTCCTAGAGCTTACCAGTAACTCAACCATCTTGTTTTCAGAGTTAACCAGCAGCTCCCCTTTTCAAATACAAACATGTACAAATAAACTGCCTCTAATCAAGCCTAAGATGTACATATAGGTAAAGCTTAAATACAAATGATGAAACCTTGAAGCTCATAGTGCTTTCATTCTTCTCTAAGATGGTATTGATGAAGCTTTGAACACTCTGAACTTGACAGTATGTTGGAGTGAATGCGTGTTCTGGAGTCTTGAGTTCTTATGATTGATTCGTGTTTGATCCACTCAAGAATCCTTTTCTTCTTTATTGGAGCTTCTATTTATAAGTTCCGAATCCATTCTAGCCATGAATGATTACTTCTAGCAATTTTTTGACCATTGAAAATTATGTTTTCAACACTCAATGTAATCTACCTTCTAAGCTTCCTTCAAAACTTCTGAAGTTAAACATAGAACTTCTAAAGGTCTATTGCTTGTTAGTTACCATTGCCACATATCACTTTAGAGCTTTTGAAGCTCTCTTCAAAATTTTTGCACTTTGGCATGGTTTGAACTTTGTTTCTACAATATACTTCAGACCATTTGAAGTTTGTCTTTCAACCTCTGAAGTTCCTCTAAATGCTGACATTCTTAATGGCTACATTTTCCCTTCTGTTAAACATCTAAAGAATGCTTTGAACATGTTCTGAAGCTTTCAGCTTCTTCTGATCATACTCTAAAGCTTTTGATTCACTTTGAACATGCTTTGAAGATGTTTTGAAGCCTCGGACACATCTTCTTCTCACTAAAACTTCTTCTTCTTCTTCTGAATGTTCCTTTGAGCCTTCTAATTATGAATTCAGAATGCTCCCTCTGAACTTCTAGATACCACTTCTGAGCTTTTGAAGTGTAACACCCAAGGTGTTGAAATGGGGACATAAAAATTTGTTTTTAGTCATTAAGAGGATGATTAAGTGGGGAAAAGTATTTCGAATGGCATACATACGTGAATTGCAAGTGAATTGAAGTAATTTTTGTAAGGTGCACACGTGAGTGATTAAGAGCCCATGTATTTGGATTTGATTCATAATTAATTGATGTAAAATTTTATGCATTTATATTATTATTAATGGAAAAAATAATGAGTAAAAACATATGAAAAAGAGGAAAATTAAAGTGGAGGCAATACAGAGCAAAAACAGCACAAAACCGGCGGCACTAGAAGATGGGATAAATTAGTGCATGTTGGTTTTTAGCCATTCCCTTTCATTTCTTACCCTGTTCCATTTGTCTTTCTTCTTCCCTACACCATAGCTTTGAAACCCACCTTGGAAAACCTCGATTTCTTGCTATTTTTTCTAGGAAATCATGTTACCTAGAGGTATAATTCCTTGATATTGTATTGAAACCCAACTTCCATCTATTTAAACAATGGAAGGAATGAGAAAATACTTTTTGTTCCAAATTATGGAGGTTATGAAGTGTTTTGAGCTTGGATTCTTTCTTCAAGGAGGAGGTTACACATAAATTTCATGGTAAGTTACTTTTCTCCCATTTAAATTGATAATTTCTGTTAACTAGGGTTTCATACCCTGTTCATAAATAGTGATTTTGGGGAAATGGCATGAATTGTGGTTAGATTCATAGGGGATAATGATTAAATTGTTAATTATAATATTTTTGAGTGATTCGGCATGAGAAATTTGATTTTAGGCAATGAACTAAGTAGAGGTTGAAAAAGGGCTTTTGCATAAAAGTGTTTAAATGGCAAATTAATGAGATTAAGAGTTTAATTGACTTGTCACAATAATTGATTAACTGTTAAATGTATGGTGTGATGATTATGCATTGTTAGAATTAAAAAACCTTTGAGATGTTTCATTGAAATTGTGTAACCTAAATGATGTATATGACATGTTCGAAGAAAGGCTTCATTGTGAAGTAAATTATGTGTAAAAGGTTTGATTAAAACCATAAGACCATAATGAAGAAGGATGAGGGATTAGCCTACCTTAGGGCATGTTCAATTGTTAACAAAGTGTTATAATATTAAGTGTGTTGACTATGAATGGTATTATGTTACAAATGTAAGTGAAAATTTATAATTTAGCTATGCATAGCACATGTTGATGAAATATCTCAATAAGAAGAGCACATGTAAATTGAATTGTGATATATATTTTACCTTTAAGGTCATTGAGCAAATGGGAAGCTTTGGAACTTGATAATTTATGGATTTTGAAGACTTATGAGGTAAGTAGGCTTCCTCTTCTGATTGAATGTAATGTTGAATGGGGATATGAAATATCCCATTTGTGTATATCCAAGCATGTATGTTTTGGTTGGGGATAGTGGAAATCCCATGAATTGCTATTTGGTAAAATATATGCATGTGTATTTTGTGGTGCATATATGAATAATGGGAATAGGGTGTATTCCCTTGGTTTAGTTTCTCTTATGAATGAATGAATGGGAATAGGGAAAATTCCATGATTCTTCTTTTGGTATATATTTTACAAACGTGTGAAATGATGGAATGTGAAACATTCTATGATACATAATTGACAGTGTAGTAAGATCCTATGCCTGAATGGCATTGTAATGATTTGTAATGCCTATAGTTATATCATTTGTGATTTGTGAATATGCCAGATGGCATAGGGCATTGTTTTAGAACAATGAGGACATGATCCTCATAATATCATGGTATTAGAATGTTTATTAGACTAATGAGGACTTGAGCCTCATAACTATATATTGAGGGTGTGATTGCTTGTCAGAGGTTATTCATGTTCTGGGTTAAAACATGCTATTTTGAATTAATTATTATTTTCTTTTATTTTTGCCTACTTACTAAGTTGCTCAGACTCATGCTTTCTTATTCTTTTTTTTAAGTAAACAGGTTAAGCAAGGGAGCCAAACCGTGGTTCGGGGGCTATTGAGCAAGGGTGAAGATGCCTTTTTGTAGTATGATGGATTGAGATTTTAATCCCATATGTGTATGTATGTTTGTATTTAAGAGATTTAATTTAATACATAATTAGATGTACTAGCATGTCATAATGATAAATATTGGGAATGGATTTGTAAGATTCCAATTATTGCTATCATGGAGCGATCGGTCCTGGGCAGAGCTGTGGGTGTGTGTTTTATGATTTATGTTATCATTTTATAGTATTGAAATTTTAGTGTTATGTGATGCATAATTGCACAAGGTTAGACCCTCATAGTATAAAGTAGACTCTACAGAATTTTTGGCAGATTATTTCCCTTGAAAATGGGAAAATTTCAAAGGGGGTGGGGCATTACATGAAGCTTCCTCCGAAGCCACTAAATGTCCATCTGAAGTTATCTACATCAACTCTGAAGCTTCTTCTAAATTTAAAACTTTTAGCAATATGTCATTAGCTTAATTCAAGTTATTAATAAGTTTTATTAATCATCAAAACCAAACCCTTAGGGTCAACATTTTGCCATTTCAAAAGTTGACTTTGAATGGGTGTCAACTTGTAAGACTACCAAAACTATATTGAATAAGCGTCAAGTTACCCATGAAGGCATGTCTCAAGTAAAAGAGATAAAAATGAATCTGTTAATGTGTGAATATGAATTATTTACTATGCTGCCTATTAAATCTATCACTGAGATGAATCATAGGTTTACTAAGATTGTCAATGGACTAAAAGGACTTCAAAAAGAAATCATAGAGAAGGAATGAGTTTAGAAAACTCTCAAATCTTTACCTAAAACTTGGACAATAAAGGTGATAGTGATTAAGAAAGCAAAGAACATATCAAAGTTGAAGTTTGATGACTTGATGGGCTCATTGTTATCACATGAGCATTCATCTAGAAACATAAATTTGATTATAAAGGTTAGAGATTTGTTGGTTTAAAAGTTGTTTCTAAACAATTTGATAACAATACAGTTGAGGATGATGAGGAGATTGCTATGCTCACTCATCGATTCAAGAAGTTCCTTCAAATGAATAACATCATGAAAAAATGATTTGCAACAACTCGGAGATTGCAAAATAAAAAGGGAGAAAGAAACCCAAAACAAAGACATGTTTTAGAAAAGAAGAAGAGGAACCCACATGTCACAACTATGGTGGAAGTGGACATCTGAGGAAGGTTTTCCCGCCCATCAAAAAGGATAGGAATAAGAAACAGAAAGCTTAGAGTTTTGGTGCATGGTGCGAGTGACTAATCCATCTCTATTGATTTTGAATCTGATAATGAGGAGTGCCATGTTGGCATAATGACACATGATGATGAGGAACAAGGAAGTAATGCTTTAGTGAAGGTAAGTTATGATGAATTTTTGTTTGAATTGCCATAGGAACACACTACAATTCTTGATGAATAAAAAATGGTGACTGAAAAATATGTTAAATTGATTCTGAGAATACAAGTTGAGTATAGAGTTTTTTTATGAGTATTCTCAACTAAAATATGAAAATGACCTTCTGAAAACCCAATTAACTCGACTAGAGAATGAAAATAGGAGAAATGAATAAAGATTGTATTACTTTGAGAAATGAAAATAATAAGTCAAGTCTGAGCTTTCAAATTGTCAAAATCATTTTGCCAATTAGAATTTTAGAAGGAAGACTTTGAGCTTTCAAAGTGGTCACTGTCATTTTTGCAATAAATTTGGACATTTTACTTATAATTGCATAGTAAAAAGATTGCAATATAATGGAATTAGAGCAATTTGGGTGTCCAAATAAACTTTTATCATACTTAAAAAACATGGAAATAAGATGTGGGAACCAAAAACTTGAGTGTTTTTCCTTTTCAATTGTGCTTTACTTCAAAAATAAAATCTAGCTAGTACCTTGACAGTGGATGCTTGCATCACATGATTGTAAGTGTTCACTGCAATTCAATCGCAAGCATATGGTGTCAAGTTTTGTAGTATAAAGATGAGAGTAGGGTTATCATCTCCATAGGGATTGCAAATTTCAATTATTCACTAGCTATTGTAATAAATAATTCTAACTTTATTTGGAGAATCAAAAATTGAAAGATTGAATTAGAAGTACAAGTAAACAAACTTTGATGGAAAGATATCAAGATAGAAAAGCTCTAGAGAATCAATTTTCCTTATGTTTCAATTATGGTGTCATCACATCATTATATATTGATCATTCTTTTAGTTTATAAATCAAGAATTCTAATTCACTCAACTCCCTCTCCCGAGTGCCGAGTCATGTATTTATTCTCAATATCCAAATTTTGATATCTCAATATCCCAATTTGGATATTCCTATAAAAATCAGAAGAATAAGAATGCATTAAGGTCTGTAATTCTTTTAAATGATTTTATAAAATCTAAAAAGCTCTCCCAAGTTATGTAGAATTTCATGTTATAATATTTAGATCCTATTTAGGATTACCTCTCCCGAGTATCGAATCCCAAATATAAAATCATTTAATAAATGGCCAATAAATTGAAAGCATTAAGAACAAGACATCACAAATAAACCAATGAAAACTCTTAATATTATAACTAATCAATCACAACAAAATATCCCCATAAGATCCATCTCTCCTCCAAAAAGAGAATTTTATCTACTCATAATAATATTAAAAACTATTCCAAGTATTCTAAACTTGATGAAAATATTGAAAGAAGAACAATTATGAACAAAGAAAAGCTATTTGATAATGATCTTCCTCCATAGATTTTGCACCCAAATCTTCTTCTAAACTTAAAATCCTTCACCAAATTTGTTTCTCCCCCTTGTTTTTGACATGTAACCCTATTAAACTAGCCCAAATTAGGGTTTGTTTGCACCCCAATATGGATTAGAACTTTTGTGCAAAAGATACAAAAATTTCTAAGAATACAACACTTCCACACATTAGGGAGATATGGGGCCCAACTTGGGGCCTTTGGCACCCAAAACTCTATCTAAAACATCCCTTTTCTAGCAACTTGGGTGCTACAGTGCCTAATAATAAATTTCTTACTGCTACAGTGATTGCAACATGTGAACAATGTACTTCAACTTTTCTTCCTTCCAACTTGATTTAATCTTATTCTAATCATCTAAGCTTCATGTTTGATGTTTTGATTAATGCCTAGGACTGATGATCCACCAATAATATATGTCCCCACGATGATTGGTTGTCCAAAAATATCAAATCTTGTATGAAAATCAACATAACTTTCTCTAATCTCTTTCCTTTTTTTTGTGCTTGCATCCACCACTTTCCCAAGTGTGTCCCATTTGTTTTTGCATAATTTTATCACATGTGAACCACTCCTTGGATGTCCATGATGGCCTCTTGAAGCAATTGAAGTGAGTAGAGTGCAAATCGACATGTGAATGAACAATTGAAAAGATCTTCACCATTAATTGCACTGAACTTGAATTCTTAACACACGTGCATGTTCCACATGATGTATGGTTGTTCCATTAAGATAATATCATCATTCTTAAGATCTTGGCTCAATTAAGTTATCTGCCTTGCTCCAAAATAGCCTGTTTTGGCTCAATTAACCTAAATTTCACCAAATTGACCTAAAAAATAAACTAACTCCATTGAGTGTAATATTTAATCAAATGTGGATATAAACCAATGAAATCATGTAAATTAAGAAACAAAACATATGAATTTAGGTATCTCGCATATGATAAAAATTAATTTATTTGGAAGCAAGCACTTATTCAAAAGTTTGTCATTGCAGGATAAAGGTAAAGTAACTTTTAAAGATAATAATCAAGGAATAATCAGAGGAATAAGTTTGGTAAGTATGTCAGATATGGATATTCATGATGTTTATTATGTAAGAGGTCTTAAACAAAACCTTTTAAGTATAAGTTAGTTATGTGATAAAGGATTTGAAGTTATTATTAAATCTAATAAATGTATTATTCGTAATAATGTAGGAAAAAGTGTGTGTTGTAGAAACAGAAATAGAAATGTGTATACTTTGGATCTAAGTGTAAATCATGTAAAATGTTTATCTATAGTAAACAATAAAGCTTTATTATAGCACAAACATTTTAGAAATGCCAACATAGATACAATTAAGAAGCTTATGAAATTAAACCTAATAAAAGGTTTACCAAAAATGAAGGTCAATGTGGATTACATTTGTGATGCATGTCAATTTGGTAAATAGACCAAAATTTCTTTCAAATCAAAAAAATGTTTTCTCTACTAAGTTATTGCGCATGGACCTTTTTGGACCTACACAAACCCAAAGTTTGGCAAGAAAATAGTATGGTTATGTTATTGGTCATGAATTTTCAATAAATACATGGATACTATTTCTAGGTGGAAATAGTGAATGTTTTGAGCTTTTCAAGAAGTTTCATCAAAAAAATCAGAATGAAAGTGGATCACAAATTCTTTTAATTTAAAGTGATCATGGTAGAGAATTTGACAACAATCAATTTATTGAGTTTTGTGAAGAACTTGGAATAACTCACAAACCTAGGACTTCATGAAAGAATGGAGTGGTCGAGAGGAAGAATAGAGTTTTGATTGAAATGACAGGAACCCTGCTGATTAATGTCAATCTTCTTCATAGATTTTGGGCTAAAGGAGTAAACACTACATGCTACATAATTAATCCAGTTTACATTTGCCCAATTCTAAAGAAAACTTCATGTGAATTATGGAAAGATACAGGGTCAAACATTGCATATTTTCGTTCCTTTGGTTGTAAATGCTTTATGTTGAATGATGGAAAAGATGACCTAGGAAAGTTTGATAGAAAGAGTGATGAAGGTATATTTCTAGGGTATGTTCTTCCAGTAAAGCATTCCAAGTTTACAACAAACAAAAATAGATGGTAGAAGAGTCAATCTATGTAAAATTTGATGAGGCTAACTCTAGGATGAGAAATGTTGATATTAAAGATGAAGATTATAAAAAATTCAACTTCCTTAAAGCATCAAATGAAGTTCAACAAGAATCAAAAGAAACACCAGAGGTTGAACCATCACATCCTTATAATGAAAATAGTGAAAGTCAAAGACAACATCCAAGTGAAGTTGAGTTACTTGATCCATCTCAGTCAATACAAGCTCATAGATATCATCCATTAGAAGATGTCATAGTGAATATGTATGACAAAGTGAGAACTTGTGGCTCACTCCAAAATGTTTGTGGCAATTTTGCTTTCTTATCTTATGTTGATCCCAAAACAGTGCAAGGTGTCATTTTAGATGAAAATTGGATCATAGCGATGCAAGAAGAACTAGATAAATTTAAGCAAAATAATGTGTGTACTCTTGTGTAAAAACCAAATGATTAATCCGTCATTAGTATGAATCATTAGTACAAAATAGATCTTTCAAAATAAAGTTGATCGATTAGGGATCATTGTAAAAAAACAAAGCACATTTGGTAGCATAAGGATATTCCCAAGAAGAGGGAACTGATTATGATGACACATTTGCACTTGTTGCTAGATTGGAGGCCATAAGAATGTTATTACTTTTACATCCTTCAAACGATTGTGATTATTTAGATGGATTTGAAAAGTGCATTCTTAAATGGGTATCTTAATGAAGAAGTTTATGTCAAACAACCTCCAAGATTTGAGGACCATGAACATCTAGACTATGTATTTAAACTCACAAAACCATTATATGGTTTAAAACATGCTCCAAGAGGTTGGTACGAGAGGCTAAGTGGGCTAAAATGTTTCAAAGAGGTAAAGTTGACACAACCTTATTTATTAAACATATTCATTTAGACATTATTGTTATACAAATCAATCTGGATGACATCATCTTTTGTTATACAAATGAGAAGTACTGTAAGAAGTTTGAAAACCTGATGAAAAGTGAATTTGAAATGAGCATGATGGGTAAATTGACATTCTTTCTGGGTTTATAGGTAAATCAAACAGCAGATGGAATTTTCATTTCACAAACTAAATGCATTAAAGAAATTTTGAAAAAGGTTAAAATGGAAAACTTAAAATGCATGCCTACCCTTATGAGTGCAAGTATCAAAATGGATAAGGATGAAAGTGGTAAGAGTGTTGATCAAAGGTTAGATAGAAGCATGATTGGTTCTTTGTTATATTTAACTATTAGTAGGCCTGACATTCTATTTAGTTTGTGTATGTGTGCTTGACTTCAATCAAATCCAAAGGAGTCACATTATTCTGCTGTCAAATAGATTTTTAAATATCTTATGGAAATACCACAATTGAGATTGTGGTATCCTAGAGGTTCATCATTTGAATTAGTTGGCTATTTTGATGCTGACTATGTAGGATACAAGGTAGATAGAAAAAGGATAAGTGGAATTTGTTAGTTCCTAGGTAGTATGATCATATCATGTGTTGGGTCCCGTAATCAGGCACAACTCAAGAGAGGAGTGGTGAATTAGGTAACTAAAAAATTTGCTTAAACCCCTTTGAAGGATTAAAGTTCCTCTTTGCAATTCAATGAAAATAATGCAAGCACTCAATAATTAGACAGAGATTTTTATAGTGGTTTGAGTCAACTACTCTACTCTACTCTTCTAAGCACTCTTCCCTAATGACTTGGGTTCCACTATCTTAGTATAATGCAAAAACAATCTATCCACTTAGCACTTTTATTGATTCCAACTCAAGGGGCTTAACAATTTAGTGCCTTTGCACTTTTCTAGATTCCATATCTAAGGGGTGTGAACAGTAGTAACTGGCTATGAGACACTCCAACTAGCCAGTATAAGTCTTCTTGAGTTTGGTCTCCAATATGAACTCAAGGCAATACAGAAATAAAGATAAAAAAATTTGAACATAATTTATGAAGTGTTTCTTCGAATCTATAGGTGAAGTCTTGACAAATTTGAATGTAGAAGTAAATGTTCTTCCAAGAAGTTGTTGAAAGCCTTAATGAAAGTAGCTAAAAAGTTTTTAGTGTGAAGGCTGATGGTGTTGCTAGAGAGTAAATGAAAGTTTTAGCTTAGTGAATGCTTTCTTCTATCTTCTCTCAATGAAGCAGAATTACTCTTTTTATACTCTAATTTTAATTTTGTCCATTGGGGTTGTTGAGCTTCATTAAATACAAAAGAATGTTTGAATTTTCTCCCATTGGGGTCCAACTTCCTTTTTGGTTACGTTTACAGCTATGAAAACTTGCGATCCATCTCTTGCTAATAAAAGTAGTTTGTTGTTTCAGACCATCTAAAGTAAAGACTTTAGCACATCTAGAATGCCTTCAGTACATTGCTGTTTTGGAGTAGTTATTGCTTCAGACATTGTCGTAGCTTTGGATCATCTGAAGCAGTAAGTTCAGAGGTTGTCACATGCCTTCGAACCATATGAGTTGTTGCTTTAGACTATCTGAAATGGTCTTCCATACTGAATGTCAAAACAAAGCAGTGTTCCGCTCCTTTAGATCATCTAAAGTAAATATTTAGACCATTTGAAATGGTGGAATATGTTGTCTTGAACTGGTGCCTTGGATTAGTCCTTCAGCACTTCAGACCATCTAAAGTGACATGAATCACTTAACTGTGTGGCCTTGAACTTCAGCACATCTGAAATAAGCTTTCTTACAATCTTAAGTTCTAGTCTTAGCCAATTTCCAATACTTTTTTAAGTATGTTTAGGCACATCTGAAATGAGGTCTTCAGAATGTCTGAAATGATGTTATTCTTTTGGCATTTTGGCTTTATGCTTTAGCACATTTGAAATTAATCTTTGAACATCTGAAGTAGTGTCTAAAGATCATTTGAAGTTGTTCTAAAGTGGTGTTTCATTGCTGTTATGTTCTTTCAGAACATTTAAAATAAAATTTTAGAATGTCTAAAATGTTTGTTTTTCCACTGATTCCTTTTTGTGTCTGAAACACACCTGAAGCACGTTTAAAACTATTTGATGCACTTGAACATGTTCTAAAGCATTTGATTCTTACTTCTAGACCCTCTGAAATGTAAAATGAAGATTATGTACATGGGTTGAAACATCTCTCATGCTTTCAGCAGTTGGATTTGGTTTCTTTGAACTTCCTTTGTTTTCAACTACAATTCTAAAGCTATTTCTGTATTTGAGATCTTAACAAACTTTCATTAGTAATGAACTTAATTAAGTTTTTTTTGTCATCAAAACTATATACTTATACTAACATCATGGTACTCTAGGAAACAAAGTACAATTGCTTTATCAATTGTTGAAGTTGAGTACATAGCTACAGCTAGTTGTTGTGCATAAATACTTTGAATGAAGCAGACGTTAAGTGATTATGATTTTGAATTTTCCTATGTTCACATCAAATGTGATAATACAAGTGCAATAAATTTGACTAAAAATCTTGTATTGCATTCACATTCTAAACATATTAAAATAAGGCATCACTTCATTAGGGATCTTGTTCAATTGAAAGATGTTTCAGTTGAGTTTATTCGCACTAAAAATTAGTTGACAGATATTTTAACAAAACCACTTCACACTGATAGATTTTTGCATATTAGAAGAGAACTTGGCATTATTGATCCATTTGCATGATGTACAACATGCATTCATTTCATAAAAGATATATTGGTGTGAAAATTTAAAAGTTTATTTCTAAAGTAACAACTTTGACATATTTAATATATGTCAACAAATACAAACGTTGACGAATTATAAAAAAGTCAATAGATTCGATGATAGTGAGTGATCTTAAAATTGTGATTTTGGTGGGATGGTTGGTTATCAGTCTTTAGAAGACTTTTCATCTTCTCTAGAGCATTCCATTCGAGTTCCTAGGGTTTTTCCTTTATCTCCTTAGGCAATTCAAACTTATTTGGTGTGGTTTATATCAATTTCCTCATCGATAACATGGTAATCTTCCTTATTTTTTAGATTTCTCTGAAATTTTCAATTTTTACCATGGAAATCATGTAGAAAATCATTCTTCCTTTAGAATCTTCTTTTCCTTAATTGTTTATGTTGATTCAAAGACTCCTTTAATGATTTGAATGTATTTTTCATCCCTTTCATGGATTTCTTGAAGAATCTTCCTATTTCACTTCAAAAATCCAAAGATTGAGATTCAAGGGTTTCAGAATCTGCAAGTTTCAAGCTTTAACTCAAAATTTTGAATGGATTTATTGGATTCTTGCTATTCACATTAATTATCAATGTTGTTTCACACTTAAAATGCCAATGTGTATAGTAAAACTATGTTTGGGTGAGTTGGTCATTTTTGAACTCCTGATTTTTGAATTTGGAATGGAACTCTTTCAAAGTCCATTGCTTTGGAGTCTCAAATTTCATAATTTCTTGAAATTCTATAATGCCCAAATGGATTCTTGAGTCTCCTTGTTGCTATTTGGAATTTATCTTGGATTCAAACATGTTATTCAAAAAAGACCCTATTTTTCTTTGTTAATATCCTATTTTCAGTAATTTTGCGCTTGAGTAATGCAAATTATAATAAGTATTATGTAAATTCTAAGATTGTTGCTATTCTATGAAGCATGGTTGAACATCATTGCTATGAAGGGTATATAGTAGTTGTTTGGAATGTTGGGATCTACTTTATTTCTTTTCTTTTTCATTCTTATTGCTTGTTGTGTTGAAAATTGATATTCATCTTATCTCATGAGAAATCTTTATTGTATCTGCATGTTTTCTTGATTAGATTCATTGAATTTACAATATTCTTGATTTCTTATTATTTAAATATCTTGAATTCTTTATCTCTTTCAATCAACTCGTTAGAAAGTGGGTGTCTCTAAATCTTGAGCTACGTATGAGGAAAAAGGAAAGATGAAGATGGATGAATCCTCTACTCCAATTCCACCTCCTCCCAGAATAGAAGAACTAGAGGAACACTTATATAAAAACTTCAACAAGGCAAGCTCTACAAACAAAACTAATTGAGATAGATGTTGAGTAGAATCAACCTAAAAAAGAGCATGTAGCTACTCCTCCATCTTTCATAGAAGTTTCTCCCAAACAAAAAGATGGGAAAAAAATTCTAGCCAAGACAAAAACCTCCCCACTACCCTCAAAAACCAAAGTCACATAAAAATCCACCATCTAAACTCCAAGAAAATTCACTCCAAACAAATCCACTCAACCACCTAGAAAACCTTCGTAGCTTTCTTCCAAAGCAAACCACCTCGAAAAATCCTACCCTAACGAATTTTAAAAACAATCAGGATAGGATTTCATTCAATTAAAAATTTGCAAAGAAGAATTCCACCCATGGGAAATTCATTGATTATTCTTTTTTTGAAAGAGAGGGGTTTCAATTTGCAAAATTGGGATCTATGAGTTTATAGAAGAAAAACACATGACCTATGATGAATTAGTGAACTTGTTTTATTTCTTCCTATAAGAGGTAGAAGGTAAAGATATAGTCTATAAGTTTACAACCTATCTCCAAGGAAAGGAGATCACTTTCATAGTAGAGGAGTTTGCAAACATCACGAAACTTCCCTATGTCAAATCTAAGAAAACTATATAATAAGAAAGAAGTGTTTGAATGCTTAACTGGAAGAGATTCATTATCTACTAAGAAAGGAAGATTTACATCACATAGTGACACATTGCTTGTTCCAAAGAAATGGTGGACATGATGCGGTAAGCAAAAAAGAATGTGTTCTCATTTATTACATTGTCTATAATCTAGAGTATGATTTGGTAGAAGCAATGCTAGAATATATGTTTAATCAAAAGACAAGAGGCAGTGGTCATCTACCATATGCCATGTATCTCACAAGGTTTTTCATGCATTATAATATTGATCTTAGTGAAGATGTTTCAACCTATCCATCTAGCTATAATGAGATCAGCATTGAGACTCTAAGAAGGATAAGATACAAAAAACATGATGATAATGTATGAAGGTTGATATCTAAAGACTCTTGGAGTAAATATTGAGGGTTGTAGAAAGTTAATGCAGAAAATTTTGAGCAAACTGCTATTGATGAGGAAGAACCTGAAAATGAAGATGAAGAAGACAACTTTTAAGATATTCTAGGGGATGAGAATTTGGAGATGAGGAGAGATCTCTTAGAAAGATAGAGAGGATTCCTCATACTACTCAAGGTGGAGAGGATTCAGCAACTATTCAGTCTAATACTCAAACCAAACCAACTGCTACCATTCCTACTCCTACAACTATTATTCCTCTAACTACAACTGCTACTGCTTCTTCTTTGCTTGATGTCTCTACCTTGTAGTCACTACTAGTAGCAAGTCTTGGATCTCTCAAAGCTAATTTGCAAGCATATATTCAAGAGCGAATTTAAGCAACTTCAACTCCTGGTAATGATTCCAACTCCGAATAAAAGAAAGACAATAAGACTCCTACATCATGAAAGCTTCTGAAAATTGAACTACAATTTCTAAATAGTGATAAACAATCTTTCTTGCTTTGATCTCATTTTAAGTTAAAACTCTAAACTTGTTGGGACGCTTTTAATCATCACTCACTTATGACTATTGACATTTTTTATACTCTTTCATCTTGATATATTTATTCTCGCTAATGAATGCATGTTCATTCATACTGATTTCATCTCTTATCACACCTCTTTTTGCTTTTGACAAAAAGGGGGAGATAACTTAAGCATTCTTATAAGGGGAGGAATGACATTTTTTTGTCTATCATCTTTTGCTCCAAGCCCTGCATGTTACTTTCTTGTGCCTCTTTAGTTCCTTTACTTCCTCTATTAACTATCAGACCTTGGTAGAAAGTCTAACATAAGCTAAGGAGGGTCTAGGCATGACCTTTAAACGTGGAGCCTCTAAGGATGAGGAGGCTTGCTCCATGTGACCCTATCCTCTCTCTCCCCTTTCTTCTTCTGCTACACTCTCTCAGTTATATATTCCCCTTCTTGTATCTGCATCCTCTTAAATAGACTCTCTTCCATGCAATCCTTCTTTTGGCATGTAGAGGGTAGATTTTCCTTGAACAGGGACTTGGACATGTCAAACACATTGGTAAGCCACACTCTTTTTGCAATGCCTTGCCTCTGGGGGTTGTCACTTTACCTTTCACTATAAATCCACTAGGATTTGACCATTACTTTCCCACTTTCAGAGTGGGGTTGCTCTGATACCATTTTCTAGTTGACCTAATTTCTATAGAAAATCGGATAGTCTCTCCTAAAAATGGGTCTGTCCACCTAGGGTACAAGCATTCAACATTTGTGACCATACATTTTCTCAATTAAAATTCATAAATAAGAAATTAAATACTCTATAATTTACCTTCACACCAACCCTAACTCCACAGTGCCCCACAAGGACTGCGGCTGCATCATGATGGCAATGCATTCACGTCTCCACCATACACACCCCACACATCATCCACATCATACTCCATTATTACACTGACATGCCCATAAATTTCAACTATACATCATTGAATCTTTAATACATGATATACATCATTAGAAATGAATTAATTAGAATTACCCATATATATAAGATGAAAATTTCTTAATTTTAATATAATTTTAAAAGCATACATTCAACTGTTATGCTTTCGTACTAACCTTACCTTTTCTCTGGTCTTAACCTGTCAAATAAAAAAAACTGAATAAAAGAGTGAGTCCAGGCCAACTCAGTAAGTAGGTGTGAATTTGAAAAATAATTAACAACCTAAGGATCCATCAGGCATCCCAAAATACATCCATAATTGCAAGCCATCATATATAACAATCCATGCCATCCAAGCATTGCCACATTCCAATATATAACAATTGAGTACACAATTTGAATCCATATTACAAAACAATCACATAAATTTATGCCTTTTAGGATAATTTCATATAGATTCATATATAAGGATAATCACAATGATCACAAGTATGGGATGTCTACTATCTCCTTCATCCACACATTAAGTAGAAAATAACATCATTACATGAGTTACATAACTTGGGACTTTCACTAATCTCACTTCACGAGTACTATCACCAATCATATGACATTATTGGGATGTTGACAATCCCATTTAACTCACATACACGATCAATCCTTTACACATGCACATATCATTGTAACCTAAGAATAATCATGGAATATCACTTTCTTATTATATCATCATAACAAAATAGTCATGGGATACTTATTATCCCTTAAAAACTATTGAATTCAAAACACATAAGCCTGTTAGTGTAATGGGATATGCACTATCCTATCAACCATTCATGTAATCATACAAGTATACCTACTTACCTGTACAAGGAGTCCTCACACTTGACTCTTCAAATCCATGTTCCATCCACCCTCTACATAAGATATACATAACATATATTACATACATATATCCACATGATAATTGTTTATCGACATAATGAAATACAGTAACCAATTGCCAAGATTAAACCATAAATGAATTTACATATAAACTCTAAAAACTATATCTCAATTCCTACAAATCTATTTTATCCCCAATATTTTTGTAGGCCTAAAAATTATAAATAAAATTATCAAATTTTAAAGTTAAAATACATTAAATTGAGCAAATTAAAAATAAAATATGAAAATCCAAAACAAATGGGCAAAATGTTTTTAGCACTGTTCCACTTGAAAGTTTTTTTGTAGGTGCCAAAGAATATAATTAAACTTCCATCAAAATCTCAAGTCAAAATACATTAAATTGAGATAATTAAAAATAAATTACTAAAATCACAAAAAATTGGGTGAAATAGCGAATTGGGTGAATTTTTGGGTATTTATTTCCAGGATTTTTTTGGACCATCAAATGTTGAAATGTTTCCATAAAAATTTTCACATTTCTTATTCATCATATAGAAAATGACCCCATATTTTTAGATTCACAAAATCAAACTATTTTATAGGGTTTTAATCAAGCTCAAGATAGGTACTTAATAAGGCATTTTAATGCAAAACACATTCTATTTCAATGCAATACACATATTCTATTTCAATGCAATAACCAACCTATTTCTAATTCTTTTTCATTGCAATTTAATGTTGGGACATACTCCTTAATCACCCTTTAATCATCCTCTAAAGCTCAGCCCTATACATAATAAGCATTGTAGTAAATTATGGCACAAGCTCATCAACCCAATTTAATGTCTTGCATTCAACACCTTGTTGTCTATTTTAATTTCCTTCAATATGAAATTTATTTGGGCCTGCCAACTACCATAGTAGGACCTTAATTAATCCATGATTTATCCCCAACAATTTGGCTTAATTACTTACCTAAATTTCATTAAAATCAGCCCATACAATTCCGAGACAACAAGGTTTTCTTCCATGTAAACAATTTTCTAGCAGTTAAATTCCATTCCCATTGTAGTTAATCCATGACCTAACTTAAATAATTAATAATTAGGCATGATTATTACTAATTATAGTTGTAATTCATTAATGAAAATTCCAGCAAACCCTAATTAATCTAGGGTTATTCCAAAGCAAAAATTTTAGCAATATGCTTATAAATCCAACCCATAAGCACCATTAACAATCCATTTTAATTAAGTACTCACCTTTAAATTGAGTTTCCCTTGATGGGTCCCACCAATTAGTAGCAAATCTTCAATTTTGGATAGCTGCCACTCTTTGAATCTAAGAGAAAATCAATGTCTTTAGCTGCAAATCACCCTAAATTTGATTCTCGTGAATTTCTCCTAAGCAAAATAGGTTAATTTGGTGAATTGGAAGAGGTGGAAAAGGCTGAAGTTTTGGGTAGCAATGGCTCATATGTGAAAATGAGATGAAAGAAGGGTTGTTATGTAACACCTGGGGTGTTAAATTGTTGGGCTTTAGTATTAATATGAATGGGAATGAAAATATTTAAAACTATTTGAATGAATTAATGATGGGAAACAATGAAATTTATGTAAAAATATGATGGAAAAAGTTAAAGAGAATAAAGAATTTAATTTGGAAGAAATGACATTGGAAAATAGAAGAGAAAAATGCAAAAAAAATAAAAATGGGGCCAACGAACTGGTGCCAAAAGGGGCGCCGAAGCACAATGCGATGGCAGACGGATGGCTCCACCTGTGCCGATTGATGGTATAAAAGTAGTAGCTCAATTCTTTTAACCATTCCATTTTGTTTTCCCTTCCCTCTTCCGTTTTCTTCCTCCCCATGCCTAAGACTCATGATTCTACCATTTTTCATGCCATTTAGCTAGTCAATTATGTGATTATCATTGATAACCCATCACTCTTGTATTCAAACCCATGTTTTCCCAACTTGGATGATGGAAAATGAAAGGAAAGTGGTTTTCGACGATTGGATGGAAGATTTGGAGGATTTGAGCTTGGATTCTTGTCCATGGGAGAACACGTCTCAACATGAAGGTAAATCAATTTTTACCTATCCAAAATTTAAGTTTTTATGTAAATTAGGGTTTTAGGAAGATGAACAATGAAATAATTGGGGAAAATTGTGGAGTTGAGGTGGAAATCATGAGAGAAAGTGATTAGTTCTTAGATTAAAGTGTTTTGGACTTGTTTGATTGTCTCTCCCCAATCAAAATTGGGTTGTTATGCTTGTTAAGGTTTGTGAACAGTGAATTTTTGGAAATTTTAGAGAAGATGATGAGTATTGGTTATTGAAATTATGGGGGAAATGGTTAATTTGTGAATGGTAATGTTTTTGGGGTTGTTTAAGCATGAAAAGTGTGATTATGCATTAATCCCATCCGTGAACAGTAACCCTAGGGCAAAAATTGGTATGAAACGATATAATTGATAAGAAAATTTGTATAATAACTTAATTATAATAGTTGTAGCATGATTTAGAGTTGATAAAATGAGATTATGTATGAATTCTGGTTGTGAACAGTCACTTGTAACCAGTAAATGGGGATTTTGTATAGAAATGTAAGCATGCTTGGGTTAATTGAATTATAACCATAATTAGCATGTTTTTGAGGTAAATTTGATGTTGAATATGTATTAAAATTATGATGTATAATTGGGAATGAAAGATTGAAATCCCATCTGAGAGAATAGTTTGTAAGTTATGGATGCTTGTAAGACATTAAAACATTTGTATAATGAATTGTTAAACAATTATATGAAGATGGGTAAGAATTACCTTGATTATTCATGTTGAATTACTCAAAAGTAAATAATACTTATAACTTGCATGATGAAATGTTTCTATAAGTAAGGCTAGATGAGTAACTAGGCATAAGACAACTTGAAATTGATTATGAGAGGGTTATTAATATAACGTACGGAATATAAGATTTATGTGCTTAGGAAAATAATTAACAATTAATGAAGGTTTGATGATAACCTTGTGTAGTAAATGATGTGCAAAAAGAGTAATATATTGGCTTAATATGAATTAGCTAAGTTGATTTGTAATTGAATGAGATTGTTACCCTATATAGGAAAATCCGAGAAGGATAAAAAGGTATGGAGCTTGAGGAGTGGATAGTGATTCAGTCAAGGTAAGTAGTTGATTCTTTGAATATATTGTTAACAAGGGATAATGAGTGTACCATTGTTTGTATTTAGTTATTTACGAGCACACACACACACACATATATGGATGGGGATTGTGGAAATCCCATCGTGGAGACTGGCTATGTCTTAAACATCTTGTGTCGAGAGAATATCTTAATTATGTGAGGATTGCATTAATGGAATGGTAAGCATTCCATGGTAGTGTATTAGTAAAATATGATAGGGTATATGGATGCTTGTAAGGCATTAATGGATATGTGGTGCCCGAATGACGCAGATATGATGTTATAGATATGAGAGGTTTGAAGTAATAATATGAAGCATATGTGGTGCCTGAATGATGGATATGTGGTGTCTGAATGACATAGATATTATATGCCTAGAGAGACTTAGAAGTGAAGTGCCTAAAAGGCATTATATATATATGTTAGAATATGATTTAAAGAGTGTTGTGCCAGAATGGTACTATTCAAATGTGGATTGTTTGCATGATTTATCATATAGTAGATCATGTGATTGTGAACATGCTATTATTTTTTTATTATTTTCTATCATGCCTACTTACTGAGTTGCTTAGACTCACGCCTATTTATTATATGTTTTTAGCTGATAGGTCAAGCAAGGGGGTTTGAAGGCAATGACTTTATTATATTTGTATAAATTACAGATTGAAAATTTTGTGTTATGTATGTGTATTTATTCCAAATTATATTAATTTAAACCAAGAGTTATTCTGATTATGTATGATGTTGTAAAATGATTGGCATGTCATTATGTAATTGTGAATAGATGTAATTTAATTCAGATATATATTGTCATCATGGGACTAAGCAGGTTCTAGGATGTGGGCAATTATTGAGATTTATGTAAAGTTTTGGAAATATATTGATGTTTTATTATTGTAAATGTAAAATTATATGATTCATAAATGCATGTACAGGTTCATATGCACATAATATAGGATGGACGCTACCAAAATTTATAGACAAAATTTCCCTTGGAAATAGAAAAATGGTGAGGTTATAGGAAAACTTCCCTTAAGGAAAAGGGAAGTGGTAGCATCCTATATCGGCCATGGCATGGGATGGTCAAGATGCATAGGGTGGGGGTGCAGGACGTTACATGTTGCTATCTCTTATTTGCATAAATAGTTGGGTAGTTTGCTGCCCTATATCATATCATACGCGTGCACCTCTCTTGAGATTTTTCAAACCTCCTTTAATCCTATTTTTTTGACATATTAGTGCTACCCACTTTGTAATTCATATGCCCACATTAATTTCTCAATTATGAAATATATCATTTCCCATACTTTAATGTATTTTTCCTAATTAAAATTGAATTAAATTGGAATTTACTAAAATTTACCAGCATGCTTGGTATTTCACCTTTCTGCCTACATTGTTTTTATTTCTTTCCACTTGTTAACCATTGATTAATGTGTGTCCTCCTCATACTCACACTATTATGGATATTCCCTCCATTTTCATAATTTTTTCCATAATAAAATTTAATATTTTTTAATATATACACATCTGGCGTTCCACCCATTTAATTTCATTTTCTTCTTACTTAAATCACTTATTTAACACACTTTGATACATTCCCAACCTCATCCTCATGTTTATATTACTAATCTACTCAATTCCATGCATTTTTCATGACAAATTTCTCAAAAATTAAATTATACTCCAATATACTCCATGCTAAACTGGCAAAAATTAACAAAATTGAAACTTCATGTATCTAAAATTTTCAGGGTCTCACACTTTTATAGATATAGATCTTCCACAAGATCTTTGCCTCCAATGATGTCATAGTCTTAGTTCCTCCCAACTTAGGCACAAACATGCATTCCAACACTTTTCTCAACATCCTTAACTCTATGTTTAGATCCATTATTTTCATAAACCTATCTGTTCTGCTATGTACTATACCACTGGACAACTTATTAAGTACTTCTTTAGTGGACATTTCTTCTTCATCTTCTTCAGATGGCATTCCCAATATTTGACCTAAATACTATTTAGGGGTGGTTATATTTGTTCCAAATCTTAATTCCACACCCTTCATAAAGGAAGAATGATCCCTTGGTCTCCAATTAAAATAGAAAATAAGGACTAGCTTATAGTAAATAGGAATATCATACTTTGAAAGTTTTCTCTAACCTTGAAAATTGATTGTTGCCTTAATATCTGAGTGGCAATGATCGAGGAAGTTCAAGTCAAATTTTCTCGATATGTGTATTGGCCTGCCTAGCATGGATGTATAAAATCTACACTTCTAATCTCTTCCACCAAAACAGGATGTAGGTTGGTCACATGTCTTGAACTTTGCCTTTGAAACTTTCTTCCCGTCTACTATGTCTGGCAAAGTGCTCAAGTCAAACATCCTAATCTCATTTCCATGTCTCTCCATCCCTACTTCTTCCTCTTCCATAAAATTCTCATTTCTACTACTAGGAGAGGGTCTAGACTCATTACCTTGAGAGTCCTCAATAAAGCAGACTCTCTTGGATCTTGAGGAAGCTCCAGATGCCTTTCCTCTTAAGGTGATGCTCCTCCTTAGGTTCTCGACCTCTTTGGAGTACAAAAAGTTTTGGAAATATAGCTACTTGTGGTGCCATGTGGGAAATGGATGTAGGTGGACTGCTAGGTTTGCTATGGAAATGCTAGAAATACAATGAAATAAGGATTTTAGGAGGATTTAAATGGTAGGTGAAAGCAGAACTACCCAAGGTGGGTGCTAGGCAAAGAAATAGAATGAAGAAGAAGAAAGGTGGGAGGGGTTTAGCTCATTCAAAAATTTAGGTATCTTTTTCATAGGCAGCTATTGTGCCTAGCCAGCACTTGCTCAATTTTTCAATTTTCATTTACATATCTTCAAAAACTTTCATTATTCATAATTCATCCAAAAACACTATTTTTAACAAATTTATCCAATCAATTCACCACATAGCATATGATTTAATCTTGATAATTCATGTCCCCATGCATTAATGTCATTCCTAATTCTCTCGTAATTTTGTAAACGCTATCAGCTGACAATGGTTTTGTAAAGATGTTAGCAAGTTTAGCATTTATTGAGACATATTCTAAACAAACGTCATGTTTTTCTTCATGGTCTCTAATAAAATGATATGTAATCTCAATATTCTTAGTTCATGAATGTAATACTAAATTCTTAGTCAAGAATATTACATTAGTATTATCACATAGTATTGGGATGTGTTTGTAATTCAATCAATAATCCAATAATTGTTGCGTCATCTAAAATAGTTGAGCATAACAACTTCCAGCGGCTATGTATTCTGCTTCTGTAATGGAGAGTGTTACATTGGTTTGTGTCCTTGAAAACCATGAGACTAACATATATCTAAGGAATCAACATGTCCCACTTGTGCTTCTCTAGTCAACCTGTACCCAGCAAAGTCTATATTTGAATATTCAATAAGTTCAAAACTTGATCCTCTTGGATATCATAGCCCAAGACTTGGCATATCAACTAGGTACTTAAATTTTTTTTTATTGTGGATAAATGTGACTCTCTAGCACTTGATTGGAATTTAACACACAAAAATATATTAAACAATATATATGGCCTAGATGCAATCAAGTAAAGTAGTGAACCAATCATACGATGATATAACTTTTGATTTATTGGTTTCATCCTTATTGATTTTTTTATGTGCTCATGGGAGTGTTTGTAGCTTTTACTCCTTCCATCCTGAATTTTCTAGCATCTCCTTTGTGTACTTGGATTGATAGATGAAAATGCCATCTTCTAGTTGGTTGATTTGCAATCCAAGGAAATAATTCAGTTCTCCATCATGCTGATTTCAAATTCTACTTGCATAAAACTTGAGAATTATTTGCATAAAGTTTGATTAGAAAAACCAAAAATGATATCATGAACATAAACTTGAATTATTAAAATATCTTTACCAAAATTCTTAATGAAAAGTATAGTGTCAACATTTCCTCTTTCAAAATTATTATCATTAAGAAACTTACTTAGTCTTTCATACCAAGCTCTTGAATCTTGCCTTAATCCATATAATGCTTTAGTAAGTTTGTAAACATGATTTGGTTGATATTTCATTCAAAACCGGGAGGTTATTCAACATACACCTCTTCATTAAAACAACCATTAAGAAATGCACTTTTAACATCCATTTGAAATAGTTTAAAGTTTATATGAGATGCAAAAGCAAGCAACAGTCTTATGGTTTCCAACCTAGCTATAGGAGAATATGATTTTTCCTTGGGAATACCCCTTAGCTAATAATCTTGCATTATTTCTTACTACAAGTCCACTTTCATTAAGTTTATTCCTAAAGACCAATCTTGTTCTAATTATATCAAAGTTCTTTTGTCTAGGAACTAAATCCCATATTTTATTTTTGTCAAATTGGTTTATCTCTTCTTGGATAACAATTATATAGTTTTAATCACTAAAATCTTATTCAATGTAAGTTGGCTTAATGTGTGAAAGAAATGCAAAGTGCTCACAAACATTGTGCATAGATCTCTAGTTTTTTACACCACCATATATATTTCCAATTATTTGATCCCTAGGGTGTGCACGCATAAAATTTAAATTACTAGAGTGTTAGAAGAGAATATTACCTCCACTTACCTCTTCCCTCCAGTTGTAGTCTCTTCATTTTCTTAGTTGTTTCATCTACATCACTTTTATTCTCCTTTTATTAAGTTAGTCCAAATTCATCAAAAGTAATATGTATAGATTCTTTAACTACTTATATTCTTTTATTAAACACTCTATATGCTTTAATATTTGATGAATAACTAAGGAACATTTGCTTCATCACTCTTTGAATCATATTTACTAAGGTTATGTAATTCTCTAACTTGCAATTCAACTAAGACAATCTATATTTTCATGACTAACAAAATCATGGTGAAAAATGACATAAATATCATAAGGCTAATGAGAATTACAAAGTGCAGAAAAGCTAAGTGTAGATGGGAGCTCTTTATAGCTGCCTGGTGCATTCGCTTGTGATTGATATCTAATGGCAGCTGCCTGCAACATTTGCCTGTGGGATTCTAGCAAGACACCAACTCTCTACACTTTAGCAATTGAATGGTAGCCTCCTGCTGCTACTGCCACTGATGCTGCAACCGATTAGATGGTTCCTCTACATAGCACCTACTAACCTGATGCTTGAAGTACCTAGAAAACTGAAGGGCAACCACAGTTGCTTGCCAAACTGCTTGACGAGCATAGTTAAATACCTCAACTGCCTAGGATTTTCCTACCACTATCTAGCAACATGGCTTGAAGGATTTATGAGAAAACCAACCGCAACCCATATCTAAGATGCCTGCCATACTGCCTTACGGATGGCAATCGATACCGCAATTACCTACTAAACACTTGACAACTACAATGGTCAAAAATTTAAGATGTTTCAATGTATTAAATGAGCCCCAACTACAATAGTTGGATTTTGAAGAAATCTATGAAAGGGTTAATGAAAGAGCATTAAGAAGGTTGTTGCAAGCATTCATTATATCCCAACTTTCAAATCCTCTTGCAATTCAAGCCTAAAGTCGTTACCTTCATAAATTCTATATTCAAGGCTTTCACCAACAATAAAAGGGAAGACTTCACTACATTAGAGCAAGCTTTCAAGGAGTATTAAAGCTTCCCCTATGCTTTCAAATAGACATAACAAAAGTGTAACTTTATTCTTTCCTATATCTTTTAAACATTTTCCTTGAGTTGGTATTGGAGACCAATCTCAAGAAGAACAAGTGTGATTGTTGGAGTATGGCTATAATCGACTTATTATAGACTATATTCATGCCCCCTAGAACTGGAATCTAGAAGAGTACATTGGCATGAAGTGATTACGCTGTGAGAGATAGAATCTAGATGAGTGTAGTGGCACTATTTGTATTTCCAATTGAGATAGTGGAACTCAAGGCACAAGGGTGTGTGCTTGGAAGAGTGGCACTAATTTGTATTTCAAATCCTCTTGCATTGCCTGATTCTTTCTTTTCAATTGCAAACACTTTTAGAAGAGGGTTTTAAAACTATAGGGGTTTAAGTTAGAACAATTTTATAAACCTAATTCACCCCTTCCCTCTTAGGTTATGCCTAACTAAAGGGACTAATAGGTTATCCTTTTCATTATTCAAGACATAATAGGTGCAACCAAAACAATTCTATCACCTATGTTAAACACATTACACATCAAAGCTTCAAACATGACTTCATAACCTTTATCACATAGTTGGTTAATACTTAATAGGTTATGTTTGAGCCCATCAATATATAAAACATTTTCAATACATGCTTTATATTAAGTTTATTTGTTTAGTTTTGATGACAACAAAACTTGCTTAATGATTTGAATTTAAGCTAACAAAAGTTTATCGAGACATCAAAGTGCAAAGACAACTTCAGAAGAAACATTTGAAGAAGATTCAGAGTTCACAAGTAGCTTCAGAAATAACGTTCAAGCCTTGAGAGGGAACTTATAGAAGACGTGGAGACTTTAGAAGTTGCATGATACATTTTAGAGGTTGATCCAGAAGAATAAAGAATAAGTTTTAGAAAAAGTGTTCCAAGCTTTAGAAGAAGCATTCAAACCTTTAGAAGGAACATTTGAAAGATCCCAAAGCTTTAGAAGAAGCTTTAAAAGTTTTAGAGGAAGCTTTCAAAGCTTTAGAATGTTGAGTCTCATGTTTTGGAGAAGATTCAAAACTTGAATGCCAAAGTTTCAAAGGAAGCCTTCAAGGCTTTAGTAGTTGCAGTTCAATTTCAGAAGTGAAGTTTAAAAAATGCAAAAGCAATTAGAAGTTATGTTTAGAAGAAGATTTAGAATTTTGGAAGTTGTATCCAGAAATTTTAGAGGAAGCTTCATAGCTTCGGGTTTTAGTGAATGCATGTAGAATTCCAAAGGAAGCCAGTTTTAGATGAAGCATTCTAAGCTATAGAGGTGAATCTTAAGGCTTCAATGAGAACCTTTAGAGGATGCAAAATATACATTAGGAAGCTTCAGAAGTTAGAAGATGACATTGATAAAATTTTACACAACATTAAGAAGTTTTGGAACAACGTTTAAGAAGTTGAAGAACTTTTTGCAATATGAAATTACAATATTTAGATGTGTAGAAGAAAGTTTTAGAAGTTGAAGATTTTTTCGATCTGAAAATCAAGTCAGAAGGTCTAAAAGCTATGATTGAAAGCTTTAGAACATGTTCAGAGGGAGTACTCCATGTTCAGAGGGAGTACTCCATATTGAGAACCTTTAGAGGATGCAAAATATACATTAGGAAGCTTCAGAAGTTAGAAGATGACATTGATAAAATTTTACACAACATTAAGAAGTTTTGGAACAACGTTTAAGAAGTTGAAGAACTTTTTGCAATATGAAATTACAATATTTAGATGTGTAGAAGAAAGTTTTAGAAGTTGAAGATTTTTTCGATCTTAAAATCAAGTCAGAAGGTCTAAAAGCTATGATTGAAAGCTTTAAAACATGTTCAGAGGGAGTACTCCATGTTTCAAACATCAAAAAGAATGATCAGAGTTCATTCAAAAGCAAGGGAATCTCTTTAGAAGATCTTAAGAACGTGTTCAGAGGTGCTTCAAATGATGAACACAGGAGAAAATGTAGTTTATTTGGAATGTCAGCATTCAAAGGGACTTCAGAACATCTGAGACCAACTTTAGATGATCAGAAGAAGCAAATGGTAGAGCCAATTTTAGATAATGCTGAAATTCAGAAGATTTGAAAGGGAACATCAGAAGCTCTGAAAATTCAGTAATGTAACCAACAAGGGAGTCAACCTTTAGATGTTTCGAAACACTTACTACCCGCTTTTGGAGATTGCTGAGTCATGATGTTTAGAAATTCTAAAGTTTAACTTCAGAAGTTCTGAAATACTAACTGCCCATTTTTGGAGATTACTGAGTCATGAACTTCAAAGAACATGAAACTCAACATTCATAAATTTTAACATTCTCTTGCATTAAATGAGTCTACCTGCCCATAATGGTGAGAATTTGAATTCTACTATAAAGGTAGTAAATTTGGGATGTTCAAGAGAAGTAGCAAGCATTAAAAGAGCTCTTGTTAGTCCCATACTATGGCTAAACTCATGCAATTATAGAAGTGAATAAATGCACTACAAAGACAATGACTAATGAATTCAGAATATAAAGTTTATATTAGTTCGACACACTTTACCTACTCCACTCACCAAGTCACAATCACAAACTTAGGTTCCACTAGTCAACTTAGTCCCAAAGTTACATTGGTATAGATACTCTGTTCTTTGGACTTACACCTCTAGGTAACAATATAGATGAATTACTTACACAACCTATAATGATTCAACTATTTCTTAGTTTATAGCCAAAACCAAGATACAATTAGCACAATAAAGAATATAATAAGAAAAGGCTTACAAAAATTCAACTATTGGTGACTTCAGTACTTTTGATTATCCAAGCTTCATTCACCCAGAAAACTAGTATTAGAATTTCTGTATAATCTTAACCTCTTAATTTTCTATTGATTACACTACAAGATTTCTCTCTCTTTTGCACACGTACACACACACGTCTTCAACAAATTTCCCAATTATATAGATGTTCAACTGTTGGGAGATAATCTCTCAAAGGAGGTTAAAGAAAATGTCAATCTACTTCAAAACAGGATCTCTATAACTTCCAACAACAGTGCCAAAACCATCAACATTTTACCCAAAAATCGTTGACATTTTACTATAAATAGTTGACATTTTACTACAAACCATAAACATTTTCCTTCATAAGAAAATCCGTTGAAGTTTAACTTCGCCGGATTTCTCCCAGAATCCAAATCCATTGAGGTTCTAAGTACAAACTCTGCCTGATTTGCATCTATCAAGGTTGTACTTTACTGGATATGTTGCTATCTTCAAATCTATCGAGGTTACTTACCAGAAATGTTGATGAATTTATCCATCTCACGTCTTCCTTAACCTGTTTCCAAAACTTGTTTACATTCTATCTTTTCACTTCAAGTAACTTGATTACATGTATTTCATTTCATTTACATCAATCTACTCTATAATAAATATGTATCATCATCAAACCACATAGTAAAACTTATTTCAGCTAAGTTTGTCATCAAAATAGGAAACAGAAATCAAAAAATTCTCCCCCTTTTTGATGATGACAAAATCAACTATGGATGAACTTAAAATAACATTCCTCCCCCTATTAACATGCTTATATTTCCCCCTTTTTGTCATAAGCAAAAAGAAAAGAACGTAGAAATGTAGAGTATAAACAAGAATGATATAAACAATATGCAAAATATGAATAGAAAGTCATAAGTGTGTGAATATCAATTGTGATTCAAAGAGTCAAACTATGGAACTTAAACCAGCAATTTAGATAATTAAAGAATCTTCAAATCCTTGAAAAACTAGTGAATTTGTTTGTGAAAATGATCTAATGTCTTCAATCTTCAAGAGAAATCATTTTGAAGAAGATGGCTTTTTCTTTGTAGTGGAGTCGGATTAACCAGCCAAGGAAGAAGCATGAATTTGCTCCCTTATGTATGCCTGCAAGTCTTTGAGAGATCCTAGACTAGCTATAAGTAAGGACAGCAAGGTAGAAACACAAGCAAAGGAGAATTTGAAGTGTTTGTGACATGGGGTGCAAAAGAAGATGTATGGATAGTAGGAGTTGGGGTTGGAATGGTGGTGGCTGGAGTGTGTTGAGTGTCTAAGACAGTCACTGCTAAATCATCTCTGGCTTGAGGATCCTTCCCATTCTTTCCTTGAGAACCCTCCCCTTCATCTAGATCTTGCTCATCTCCCAGAACATCTTGAAAAAATTCATCTTGACCCTCATTATCACCTTCAACTTTAGCTTTATTTCTTGTTGTTTCATCTTCTTGCATTGGAATCTCTTCTTCATTGTCTCCAGGCACAGCTGAAATCAATCTCCACTTTCCATCCTCATGCTTAATATTCTTCATTCTTCTAAGAGTTACAACATTTATCTCATTGTAACTTGAGGGACAGGTTGGAACATCATCACAGAGATCTATTTCATAGTATTGAAATAGTCTAGTCAAGTACATGGCATAAGGAAGGTGTCCATTTGCTCTATCATTTTGATTGAGAATTAACATGACATCCACTAAATCATACTTAAGATTATACATAATGTGGTAAATTAATACACATTCTAAAATACTTACTACATCATGGCCTCCATTTCTAAGGAATAAACAATGTGTCATAATGTGATAAACTAGTTTGAACTCCACAGAAGAAAATTCTTTATTAGTGAATCCTCCTTTCCTATTAGATAGAGATTCCTTCTCAGTCAAACATTCAACAACTTCTTTTTTTATCATATGTTTTATCAACTAAAACATATGACAGTTTCATGATAAATGTAAACTCTTTAACTATGAAACTAATTTCTTTCCCTCTCAGATAAGTAAAGCAAATATATACTCCATCCTCTCCTTTTTCTTCTTGGAGATAGAAATAAAACAACTTCACTAGTTCATATATCATCAAATTATCTTCCAAAAACTCAAAAATCCCAAATTTTCTCAACTAATTTACAAATTAAAACCCTTCATCTTCAAAGAACTTACCTCTTGTGTAGTTCTTGTACCCAAATTTCAGGTAGAACTCAGTTTTGTCCTTCTTTGATCTAAAATTCTTCAGTGATGGGTCTATTGAAACTTGTTTCTTGGGTAAAGAAGTAGGTT
>JAYJMB010018288.1:0-43253 GCA_036873735.1 Pouteria campechiana
ACACAATTGCATAAGAATAACAAATATCTAAGTATAAAAACGTATCTTATGAGTGAATGAAATCCACTCATCACTATCAAAGTAAATTGAATATTGATAGAGAGAAATCTATCTATACAAAGAGAAGTAGATAACTTGAAAAAGGAAATAGAAATGTTGAATAGTATGTTTAGTAAATTCTCTAACCCTGTAGAATCAGTTGCCAAATTCATGCTAATGATTGGTCAAACTAGAAAAAAGGGACTTGATTGTGAATATTCAGGTGAGAAAAACCCACAAAAATTTGTTGGATGGTCCAAAAGCATGAACCTCATGGATAAAAGAGAAAATTGTTTGAATATTAGAAGACCCATAGGATAGTCTTGGGTGAAGAAACCAATGAATCATCATGCTCCTAATAGAACCTCATATGCATGCTATTTCTATAATAGAATTGTACACAAAGTGTATGATTGATACACTAAGAAGATACAAGCAAAAGTAGCAAAATTGAGATGGAGACCCACAAACAAACAATTTTTTTTCCACACACAATCCCACTAACTTAATTGGACCCAATGCCTGGGCACCAAGAAGGTGAGAAATTTTTTTCCCTTGTACATAGGTAAGTCTCAAACCCACATTTAGTAATACTTGGTTCATGGATAGTAGTTGTTCAAGGCATATGACTGAGAATAAAAATCTGCTCAAAGATTTAAATCTGAAGAATGGAGTAATAGTTGCACTCAACAACAATGAAAAGTGTTTCATCAGACGTATAGGTTAAATTTATGGCTTGTTTAATGCATGCATAGAAGATTTATTCTATGTAGATGATCTCAAGAACAATCTTCTAAGAATTAGCCAATTATGTGAAAAAAGTCACAAGTGGTGTTTGAATCATCTTCATGTAATGTATTTAATGAGAATAATAGGCTATTGTTTAATGGAAAAAGGCATGAAAATGTTTATCTAGTTCAACTAGATGAAATTGTGAAAAATGCTTAATTATTGTAGAGATGATCCATGGCTATGGGACAAAAGGATGGAACACGTCGACATATCAAATATTAAATCTTTATAGAAAAATGATCTCATGATTGGTCCACCTAAATTGAAAATTGACAAAATTTAGATATGTAAAGCTTGCCAAATGTCAAAATAGGCCATTTACCTTCCATCCCAAAAATGAAGTGTCTACATCTAGACCTCTAGAACTATTGCATATGGATCTTTTTGAACTATCAGATATTGTCAAACTTGGAGGAAAGAGATACATACATGTTATTGTAGATTACTACTCTAGATTTACATGGGTAATTCTATTAACTAGCAAAGATGAAGCATTTTCAATGTTCTTTACTTTCTCAAAACTAGTTCAAAATAAGTATCAAATGTCAATCGTATCTATTTGTAGTGATCATGGTGGTGAATTTGAAAAAAAAAATTATCTAATATTATGAGGAAAAGGGATTCACCATAGCTTATCATCCCCTAGAACTCCTCAACAAAATGAATTTGTGGAAAGAAAGAATAGAACAATCTAATAAATGGCAAGGACTGTGTTAAATGAGAGTAAATTATCCAAAAGGTTTAGGGGAGAAGTAGTTAGTACAGCATGTCAGTTGCTAAATAGAGTTACCATTAGGTCAATTCTATAGAAAACTCTATATGAGCTTTGGAAAGGAAGAAGACCCAACATCACTTATTTCCATCCCTTTGGTTGCTCATGCTATGTGCTGAACAATGGTAAAGCCAATTTTGGTAACTTTGAACTAAAAAGTGATGAAGCTATCTTCCTTGGTTACTCTTTAAATAGTAGAGCATTTAGAGTTTTTATTTTAAGAGAATGCATATTGTAGAAGAGTCTGTGCATGTTAAATTTAATGAATCTAACTTAACCTTGAGAAAGGATGTTGATATTGATGCAAATGTAAAAATTAAGAAAATGAAAAAGCTACAAATACAAGATTGCAGAGAAAATGTCACAAAGAATGAAGAAATATGAGATTCAGATATTGAGGAGGAGGTAAGTATGGGTACTATTCCTTATCAACCCCCTATTGATTTAAGATTTATTACTGCCCATCCCAAAGATCAAATCATAGGTGATGCTTATGATAGTGTTAGAACAAGAAAATATGTGCAAAACATTTGTGGTCACTATGCATTTATTTCTAATATAGAACCTATCTACATTGATCAAGCTCTAAGTGATGAAAATTGGGTCATCTCAATGCAAGAAGAGCTAAACCAGTTTGGAAGAAACAAAGTGTGGAACTTAGTTCCAAGACCAAAAAATATTGACATGATTGGAACTAAATGGGTATTCAAAACAAACTAGATAAAAGTGGATTGATTATGAGAAATAAAGCATGGTTAGTGGCTAAGGGGTACTCTCAAGAAGAGGGAATTGACTTTGAGGAATTATATGCCCCTGTAGCAAGATTAGAAGCCATTAGAATGTTGCTTGCCTTTGTATCCTATAAGAACTTCAAACTATTTCACATGGATGTAAAGAATGCATTTCTAAATGGATATCTAAGTCAAAAAGTTTATGTGGAACAACCTCCTAGCTTTGAAAGTGATGAACCTAATCATGTATATAAGCTCACCAAGGCACTGTATGGACTAACACAAGCTCCAAGAGCTTGATATGAATGATTGAGTAAATTCTTAAGTGATCATCACTTCAAGAGAGGAAAGGTTGATACTACATTATTCATCAAGAATGTTGGTATGGGTATCTTAATAGTTAAGGTTTATGTGGATGATATCATATTCGGTGCTACCAACGAAAAACATTGCCAAGATTTCTCAAAGATAATGCAGAAAGAATTTGAAATGAGCATAATGGGTGAATTGAATTACTTCTTTGGATTGCAAATCAAACAAAAAGATGAAGCAAATTACATTTGCTAGTACAAATACACTAGAAAGATGCTAAAGAAATTCAAAATGGAAGAAATAAGAGCAACAAGTACTCTAATGAGTACATCGACAACGTGGATAAGAACCAAAAGGATAAACTTGTGGATCAGAAATTATATCATAGCATGATTAGATCTCTTCTTTATCTTACTGCATCTAAACCAGATATTCTATTTAGTGTATGCTTATGTGCTTGATTGCTTGAGAATCTCACATTATTGTAGTAAAAGGAATCTTTAAGTATCTAGTAGACAAACCAAGTCTAGGACTTCGCTATCCCAAAGGATCTGGTTTTGAATTGATTGGATATTCAGATGCTGACTTTGAAGGGTACAAAGTTGTTAGGAGCACTAGTAGAACCTGTCAACTTTTATGAAATAGATTAGTCTTATAGTTTTCTAGAAAGCAGACCAGTGTTTCTCTGTCTACTGTAGAAGCTGAGTACATAGTAGCCCGAAGTTGTTGTGCATAATTACTTTTGATGAAGTAGCAAATCCTAGATGATGGATATAAATTTAGAGACATATCCATTAGGTGTGACAATACTAGTGCCATATGCTTAAAAAAGAATCCAATCTTACATTCTCGAACTAAGCATATAGAGATCAGATACCATTTTATCAGAGATCATATATGAAAACATGATATATGTTTGGAATATGTGCCTACAAATCCTTAGCTTGCTGATATATTCACCAAAACACTGCCATTAAAAATCTTTTGCAACATTAGAAGAGAACTAGGCAGAACTAGTGTAAATGCATAGAATTTGTTGTCTTTATGTATGAATGAACTATTTTGATTTGTTTTGTCGAAGGCTACACTTCAAATATTTGAAGTATTGCTTTATCTCAAACAATTCATCTTGTCTAATCGCTCTGTTTTGGATAAAGAATTTGTCTAAAGTTAGTATCAATTTGTCTGAGACTCTCGTAGTATCCGGCCCATACAATATCCATTTGTTGAAGTTAGTATGTCTTTGCTCAAGATTTTCTATTTCATTCTCGAGGACACACGTCTCACTTTTCTTGCTAAAATTAACTTAAAAGTGCCAGAAATCACATCCTTTCCCATTGTTGGAAAATCTAAATTTACTTTTCCTCAAAACTCATATCAGTTACCAGATCTTTACTTCCATGTCCAATCTATATTAACCCATCTCTACCACCATACGTTTCATTACCCAGAATAATGAAGACATCGAGATGAGAAAGATTAGGAGGTAGAAAGAGAAGGAAATCCCAAATGCACCAGTACGTCAAATGAAGAAGATCAAAATGATTCTACAACTTCTTCATTCCATTTGGTGAGATGATGGTATTTTTGAAAGAAAGGATGTTGTCCTCAATCACAAAGCAAATTAGAAGCTAAACTCTTCAACATTTGGCTTCACAAAAGATTATGTTTTCCATTATCTAAGCTAGATAGCCCCCACTCCATGCTAGTGGGGCTCTTGAAGAGAAGGGTAAAAGAAGCTTCAAGAGCTTCACTATCATCTTCTTCTCCCCTATCATGCACCACTTCCCTCGAAAACTTTGTATCCCTACCTATGATACAAAGTTCTCCATCCTTCTCCCTCACACATTTCTTCTAAATGTGGGTTCTTAGATTTGTTATTACGATTACTTGTTTTGTATTTTGCATGATCTTCAATGTATTCTTGTTTGTATAGAATGCAATGAAATGAAACTTATTTTTGTTTCAATCCATATCTTATTTATGTCCATATTACTTTCTTATGGGTTATTATCTTGTGATTTACTACTATTCTTTTTTAAAGGGAACAAATCAATAAGTCAGAGGGAGACATCTGAAATTTGTAAAACATATTACACACATTCAGGGGGAGCTTATTTAAACTATAATGAGATAATTTAATCAAGTTTTGTCATCATAAAAAAGAAGGAGATTGTTGGTGTAAATGCATAATTTTGATGAACTACAAAACTCGATTAAGTTGTACTAATAAATATTTGTCAAGTGCTTAAGTATCCAGAAACAGGTTACAAAAGCATAAAAATGTGCTAATGAAGTCTAACATTTTAGAAGAAATAGGAAAAGAAACACGAATCTTGTTGATAGTCAGATGCATTGGACAAATGAAAAAAACTCAATACAACGATGAAGTAACAGATTAACCATTCATGCCATGAATAGCTGTCCAAAGTATATCATATTAATACTCTGACAAATCCAAAGATGAAGCTGCAATCAAAAATTACATTCATCTGCAATCTAAAGATCGCCAAAATAAATCATGGAAAAGCAGAGTGGAGTAGAAGTTCATCTAAAGCTTCAAGGTAGATGCCTCAAACAAATGCATAAAGATACAAACAAACAAGATTGGAAAGGAACTTCAGCCAAAGGATTGAGGCGGAAACTCGAGCCAAATGTAGAAAGATAAAGACGAGCTTCGAACAAAGTAATGGTTCTATGAGTTTGCCTGAAACTTGCTTTAGGTAAATGAGATGAAGCAAGAGAAAAAGCAGAATGAACAAAATCCATCTAATCAAGAATAACTAAGCGAAGTTTGTCCTAAATTAACTTCTGACAAAGTAATGGTTCGGTGGGTTTGTCCAAAACTTACTTCAAGTAAATGGAATAAAGCGCCGAACAAATTGAATTGGGAGAATTTGCCCAAACTTAATGCCTTCTTCCTAAAACCATGAAACAGATAGTGTTGCAGACATTCCCTCGCCCGATGGTTGCAACAAAGCAAATATTCATCTTCTCACTGAAAAGAAGAACACCACTACAAGCATTCCAACTAATGAGAATTAATCAAAGAGATGATTTCAAAAGAGCTAATTAGAATAGTTTTCTACATTTAATGGAGGTCACCTAACATCAACGATTAGAATTCAAAGTAGATAAAAATTGAGTAAAGTTGGACGAAAGAAACAACTTTGAGAAGAAGAAATATTAATTGTTCATTTTGTCCAAAGCTACAGCCTTCATTCATCTTTCAACTAAGCTAAGAGCCTTCACACTTAATCCTTCTACATCATCACAAAAGGCCTCCAAGTACCTTTTGGGAAGATCATTTACTTATGTATTTAAAGTTTTAATTCCTTCCCTTGAGCTTATAGTGAGATACTTATAAAGTATGCTTAAAATTTTACATATTTTTATCTCTATAATTGCCTTGAGTTGGTAAGTGTGGACCAGGCTCAAGAAGAGCTATGACTGTCTGAGTGCAAACAAGAACTACTTGGTTTACGCCCACTAGAATTAGAATGTACAAGAGTGCAAAATGCACTATGTTATGCCTCCTAGAGCAAGAATCTAAAAGAGTACTCAGTGCACTGATTTATGCCTCATGGAGCTAGAATTTAGAAGTGTACTGGGTGCACTGGTTTATGCCCCCTAGAGCTAGAATGTACAAGAGTGATGGGTGCACTAGTTTATGCCCCATAGAGCTGATCTAGAAGACTGCTGGGAGCATTATTGTATTTTTTCTATAGTGAGATAGTAGACCTAAGACACTAAAAGGAAAGTGTGCTTAGAAGAGTGGAGTAAGGATGGTTGCCTGAACCACCATAAAAATCCTTGTGTGCTATTTTTTTGTGTAATTATTATTTGATTGCATTACTTGCAAGAGGGACATTATACACTAAAAGGGCTTACCAAAAGATTTAAAAAACCAAATTCATCCCTATCCACTTAGGTATTTGCCTACCTTTAGGGACCAACACCTTCCATATCTTCTAGACCGAACCCAATTGGCTCAATTGCCTGCCATATCGCCTTCAAGTGGCCAGGGACATAATTTTGGAAGTTTTGCCATGGTTCTATGACACCCCAAGTTTTTTTAGGTAAGGAAATTTTTTTTCTAAATAACTAAATTCGGATTATTGTGCATATGAATTAATTAAAATTTTGAAGGGATCTATTATGCAATTCAATGTATTTATGAGGGGTGATTAAACGGCATTAATCGTATTTATCTCAAAGGAATATTGTGAAAGAAAGGGGTGCATGTGTATGACATGAGGTTACACTGCCAGAGTATGCAATTCATGTTGTGATTAAGATGCTCCACCATCTCCTCCACCCCAATTTCATTCCATTTCCTCCCCCATGCCCCAGCCTTTTGCAGCAACCATTTACACCCATTTTTCATATAAATTTCAGCAAGGGTTTTTCCCTTTTTGTTTGCATTCATCATCTACACAAGTTATGGTCACAAACCCTTCCATTTGGATGGTTGAGGAGAGGAGGAAATCTTTTTTTCCATTAGGAAAACACCTCTTCCTACAATTTGTGGAAGGGATTTAGAGATTCAAGTTGGATTTTCATTTCTAGAGAGGAAACAACACTTAATTTTGGTGGAAAGTCTCTCCCCAAACTAATTTCAAAATTTCTATCTTGGGTAGGGTTCTTATACAATTCATGGACAAAAATTTGGGAGATTTGGCATGGATTAATTGGAGATTTCATAGGGAAAATGAATATTATGATAATTGCAGCATTTTTGTGGTAATTTGAAGTGGAAAATTCATGTTTGTTACTTCGTGGACACAACATTACTCAACGTTGGATTGTGATTTGATTGAGAGGTGAAGATGGGCAACAAAATTGATTGATCTGGGGCTTAATTAATGTGTTTATGAAGCTTTTATGATGATAATTATGTTAAATACAAATTATATGTTGTGAGAAGTGTATGAAACTTATTATATATGGATGAAAATTTGTAGATTAATTTATGCATATGAGATGTTTGATGTAATGCTTCTATGAGAAAAAAACTAGATTTGAATGATTTAAATATAGCCCCTAACTGGCCATTAGTTAAGCATTAAAATAGAGTATAAGATGCACTAAATGAATGACTAAAAAGTGGTTGAATTGTGGGTAGCAATAGGGTTCATTAGAGTGGAAATTGCACTTTAAATGCATTTAGGAAATCTCTCAAAAAGTGGAAAGCAATATGGTGCAAATCATGCACCTTGAAAGTTTTGTTTATTTGACTTGAACTAATGAATGAAATGGGAGAGAAATCATCTAGGTATACGCACTTGAAAACCATGGCAATTTTCATTTGAAAGATGTTTAAAGACCCTCCATTTGGTAGCTTAAAGAGGGATTATAAATCTAAAATTTTGCAACTCTTATAACCATGTTAATATGAATTTTGTAAGTCTATTTTAGTGTTCACTAAGCTCACCCAATTGTGAAATGAATTAAACAATATTTAGTGGTTTTAATGAATCTTAATAGTGTTTTCTAATCAAGAAAGCATTGAAATTGTGTTTTAAGTGAAAACCCCTAAATTTGGATCATATGGGATCTCTAATTTAGAGGGGTGATGATTTCCAACTAGAATAAGCATTGGAACACTTTATTGAATTATGAGATAAGCTTATACCCTAATGAGTTGATTTGGTGAGTTTACCTTAGTTTATGAAGTTGAAATTGATTTTCTCATTTGGATGTATGTAAATTCAATTGTGGAATGTGTTATGTATGTAGTATCCGATAAGCATTAATTTAGAAGACAATTTGTTGAGTTGGAGGTTGTGTAATTATTCTTCATTAAGGTAAGTAGGTTTCTTTTTGTGTACATATATGAATGGTCCAGGATTTAGCATACGGGAACCGTGTTTTAAATGGTATTTATTTCATTGCATTGTGATTTGACTTTTATGTATCTATCTTGAAAATTGGATTTGGCTAGATGTTATAACTGAGATGGTTTTGAAATGGCATTGCATGAGATTTGGTTATGAGTCATGGGTATTGGCATTGCATATGATTATATTATATAAAATAAGCCTTAGTGGCTCTGTGTTATGCCTTAGTAGCTATGTGATATGCCTTAGTGGCTATGTGTTATGCGCTTAGCTATATGATATGCCTTAGTGGCTATGTGATATGCGCTATTGGTTATGTGATATGCCTTAGTGGCTGTATATATGTGATATTCCTTAGTGGTTATGTTATATGCATTAGTGGCTATGTTATATGCCTTGGTGGCTCTATGATATTCCTTAGTGACTTGTGATATGCCTTAGTGGCTATGTTATATACTTTGGTGGCTCTATGATATACCTTAGTGGCTTTGTGATATGCCTTAGTGGCTCTATGATATGCCTTAGTAGCTATGTTATATGCTTTGGTGGCTCTATGTAACGCCCCATACCCCCACAATTAATAGAAATTAATTCAAAATTTACATAATTTAATTCAATCATAAACAAAGACATAATGAGTCAATCATATTATGAGGACTTTGTCCTCATTATTTTATTTAATATTCTATGCCCATCAGGCGTATTCAAACATACAATTTCGCATATAAAACAAAATAACTAATCGGGGGATGGCTTTCTCCCCCGAACCCACAATATATACATATATTCTCTTTTGATTATCCAATATACCATTTCAAACCAAATAAGTATAACTTAAGGGAATATCTATTATTCCCATATTATATCCTTTATGAATTCATATAGAATCTCATTTACAAGAATAATAAAATACACACAACACCAACTAGCATTACCCAATCCAATTCAAGGGACATTAGTTATCCCTACTATTGATTACCAATATAAACATCTATTATCACAAATGTGGGATATTTAATATCCCCAATCAAAACACACAAGCCCTAATTCAATTCAATGGGATATTTCTTATCTCTAACCAATCATTTATTGAAACCAAAACAAGGGGTGTCTACTTACCTTAGGCCTTTAGCTCCAACCACCCCTTTCAAGCTCTAAGCCTTTCATCCTTCTCAGATCATCCTATACATGGTAAAATCCCATTCATTTACAAACATAACTCGAACTATCAAATCACTAATTTAGATACTATGATTGATTCATTGCTAATCTCTTATACTTTCCAAATACATAATTACATATTCATCAATACACAATTAAAAAGCCAAAATATCCTACATCTAGCTAATCTTTATAGCATACCAATTAAACTCTAAATACATTTATTTTATAAGGCCTTAAGGTCATAATCAAACTCAAATTATCCCTCATTAGGACATTTCATCAATTAGTTAATACATCATCACATCTCCACAAGAATTCTCAAGGAATTCCATGTCCAACAAGATCCTATCATCATATAGCATAACCAACATGTAATTAACTTCAATAACAATCTAATTAGATATTTAATCCAATCAATTTATGACTTCAACATTAATAGAAAGTCAACTACTTCCAACGGGCAGAAGTTTTTGAAGCAATATAAAGGTAGTGTAGTAACAAGGAAGAAGTTTGGGAAAGTTGAGAGAAGAACAAAAATAGAGCATGAATGTATAACATCTCTCTCAGTCAGACTATGCTTCCTCTTAGATAATCAATCTCCATTGCACTGATAGATAACGAGCCTAAAAGTTCTACCATAATCATATACCTAGAGTATTGATATCTAATGAGCTTCAACAAAATATCATTCTATTTGTGAGCTTAATTGTTGTACAAATTAGCTTAAGAGAAGAGGCACTGTAATGTGCAAAAAGAGTATTGTCAAATCAGCTATGTGAGTTTGTGGTGAGTTCATGAAAACCACAATGTATATGTTGTGGTGAACTCAGGAAAATCATTAAGTTTGCTAGTGACCTTGAAACCAGTGAGTTTCTTGGTGAACTCGTAAAACTAGAAGAGTGTCAGGGACACTTGCTTATGCACCCTAGAGTTGGAATTTAGAAAAAGTGTTGGGACACTTGTTCATGCACCCTAGAGCCCAAGGCACAATGAGTTGCTGCCTTTGAAAGAGCAAATGTAGGGACGTGTTCCAGAACTACTATAAAAATCATGTTATCTGTGTGTGTGTTTGCTTACCTGCTCTATCTTTCATGCACTCTACTATTTTCATTAGTTACTTGAGCAAATTATTTTATATCCTTCATTATTTCATTAAGCATAATGTTATCATTCACATCATCACACACACATACTACAACTTGTTTGACATTGGAATAGCTAAGAGAAGTTGAACTTGGAAGTGAAGCAATCATAAAATCAAACATGGAAATTATATATATACTACATCACTACTTCCTCTTAGCTCATTAAGTGTTATTTGGCCATAATCTTTTTTATGTTCAATTCACCCCTCCCCTCTTGAGCTATTCATCAACATGGGACCAACAAGTGGTATCAGAGCAGGCTTTGCAAGTTAATTTTAACTATCTGAAGTTAACTTGTCAAGAGATTCCCATAGCCAAATCATTCTACAACATTCCTGCTTGGTAACAAGTTAGTTAAAAAAAACTTTATGAATTATCGTTTTGTTAAAGATGCTATGAACTTTGAAAACTTCTGCATCTTACTAAACTTGTTTAAAATATCCATGTTTTGCTTTGATAAAAATGCATGAGAAATTATTTGTGACAAAGCTAATAGAGTTTAGAGAATCCAAGCAATTGAATCTATGTAGGAGCAACAAAAACAAAGTAGGGAAAAGAAGCATTTAAGAAGTATCAAGAAAAGCTAGAAGACAATCAAGTAACAATTTTCAATAAAATAAGGTAACTTTCTAATCTGAGCTTTCAAACCTTTAAGAAATTGATATTTGCCTTAAATATTATTTAATTAATAGCATATCATTGTGAATACCATACACATTATATTGAAAGTATAGTTTGCTTATGCATATCATTAATCACTCAATCATTATCTTCCAATCATAAGTAGATAACTATTATACTCTTAGACAATCATACATATCTTGAATCAAAAACACATTGAAAAATCCCATCATCTCATAATTATCTACAAACAAAGTCATCACTACAAGATTGTTTGTTCCCATCAAATTTGTCTAAAGCTCCCAAGGTCATACTCGATAATTCTTCTATTTAAATTCATCTCAAACTCCTTCCTCAGAAAAGAGTGATTCAAATTCCTACCGTTTTTCTTCTCTACTCCTCATCCTTTTGGCACCATTTCCCTCCACTCATCTTGCTCCCCAAAACTTCCAAGTTCTTCCACCTCAAAACCCTAAAATCCCAACTGACAAAGATGGTGAATGCATGGAATGCAGAGATAACTTTAGTATCTACATCTGGTAAAAGAAGAGACAAAGAAGAATCAAATGCTATGCAACTATCTCACAAACTAAGAGTTCATAGAAACTGACTTCTTGAGGTAATATTTTGAAATGATAAACAAAGCTATCACGAGTTTATTATGAGCAAGTATAACAAAAGAAAGGTACTGAAAGGGAAGGCCATTGATTTTGATTTTTCAAAGAAAAGAAGCTAGAAGCATGTGATTGGATAAGCTTCAAAGGGTGGAACAAGTTCATGTGTTGCAAAGATAAATGCTACTGGAAAATGATGAAAATACTTCTTTGAAACTATAATCATAAGACAGAAGTTTTGGATTGGGGATAAGGAATTGGACATATCCCCTGAAAGCATCAGAGAATGCTTAAATCTTTCCATGATTGAGACATAGACATTTGAGTGGCCAACATTTAGAAAAGAGCTATTTTCACGGCTAACAAAGATAACTATTGGGGACGATGTAAAAAGTCTCAACCCTAAGAATTTAGATGTAGATCTGAGACTTGCATATAATGTCCTAAGCAATAATATATATCCCAAGATTGGATGCATGGATAACATTTCAGAAAGGGATGCAAGGATTCTATGAGCACTGAAATACAAAAAGAAGGTAGATCTAGCCAAACTCATGTCTAAACAACTTCACCAAGTAAATCATCAAAGAGACTCCCTTTACCATACGGAATGACAATGACCAAAATATTCAAAAAGGCAGAGGCAAATCTATCACATGAAGTGCCAGAAGAATTCAAGTACTCAGACAGGATCAATGTGATGACGCCGAAAAGAATGGGGATATCCATCTCGTCAGATGAAGTGGCCACTGAGAGAATAAGGAAGGTAAGGAAAATGTCAGAGAAGAAGAAGAAGAAGAGGAAGAAGAAAGATTTGAATCAATTAGAGAAGAAACATAGGAAGTTACTCTAATAGTAGCAAAAGGTGTTAACTCTTGTATGCAAACTAATGAACTAAATAGAAAAGATGTCACTGAAGATTTTGTAACTGAAATGATAAATGATCTAATCCAAGAGTACTTCCCTGACAAAGAAAATGCAAGAATGGAAAATGAAGATCTTGTAGCAGAAAGGAAAAGAAATGAAGAAGAAAAATCAAGGAACCAATAGAAGGAATATTTACATACAAGTTCAGCAACAACATAAATAGAGGCAACAGCTGCATCATCTCCACCTCATTGTACAAAATCATTCGGACCAACCCACTCACCTTCACCAACTCAACCCACTCCACATGACCTAGAAAGAAAATTCATCAGTATTGAAACATACTTTTTAGCTCTCAAGGTTAGAATGGATTCATTAGATCAAAAACTAGATACTCTAATTTCCTCAGCATGATCCTTCAAAGATCAAACACAACCATCTAAATTCTCTCCAAAATCTTCTCCAGTCCATAAAACTAGATCTATTTCACCAAATAGAAGTACCCAATTGTCAACTTCCTCCTTTGATCACAACTCTCCAATGTCTACATCTTCTTCACATTCATCTTCATCCGAGTCAGATGAAGAACTATCTAATTTAGAAATATCACTTGTCCAAATCCTCAAAACAAAAAAAACCTCCACTTATCACTTCATTATTATAACCAAGAAATTCACTCTTGTTGAAAAAGGAAAAGCATCTATATATTTCCTAGAAAAATTCTATTTCACTACTATAGAAGAACCTCAAATATTTGTATATCCTAAAATTTCTACTCCACCACTAATAAAACTTAGTAAAAAGATAAGATTAACAAAAGGGAAAACCTACCACAAACAAAAGATAAATAAATGTGCTTCCTCTGAGTTGAAAATTCAAAAGCTAAGCTTTAGTTATTTGGATCTTCCATTCCCACATTTTGATAACCTTAACTTCAGAAAGCTTAATGTTGATATCATTAAAAAGCCCTTTCCTAAAACCTTCAAACCTGACCTTTAAAAAATATATGAATTCATTAATAACTTCATACTAAACTTCCACAAGCCATCTTCACGATCTCCAGTTACTCCAACTCCTCCAACAAACAAATCCCTACTTGTTAAGACAACTTTAAGGGTATCACCTTGCTTTGTTCTTAATGCATATGACCCCAACTTATTCTATCTCCCATATGATGTATATCGAAAGTGTAGGTTCATGCAGATTAATGCATATTTTGCTAAGATACCTTCACCCTTTCCTAAGTTTAACAATCCAAAATATTTTGAGAAATTAAGGGTAATTGAACCAAAAGGAGTTGTTTCCACAAAATCTGAAATTTCAATATCCAACACCTCTTTTTATAAGACAACACCTCCTCTTCCTACTTGAACCAATCCTTGTCCTTCCTTGAGACACAAAGTCCTAGCCTGTAACCTCAAGTCCACAATTTTAAGAAAGTAGTTTCTAAATCCTCAAAGGCAAATAAAATTAAAGATGCATGAATCCCATAAGTTACACTTTGTACAAAAGAAGGATGGTAGCCAATGCTGAAAGGAAACCTCTTCTTTATCCATATGTAGCAAATCCTAAGGTTCAAACTCAATTCAAGATTGTCAAGGAATTGTCTAAAAAGAATGTTTAAATTGTTAATTGTATTAAACTTTGATTCTGCTTATATCTTGTACGAACTTTGAAAGTTAATGAAATCATTTTTTGAAAAATTCTTAGTTACTTTCATTGTTACTTTTGTATTCTAGAATTTATCTTTTTGAATATGACAAAAATGGGGAGAAATATGTGCAATGAGCAAATGAGTGAAAATAGGACCCCCTACTCAGGGGGAGCTAAGAGCAAAATCTCATTCATTACAAATATAGATCAAACTAATTTCTTTCCAACTAATGAGTATGATTTATGGCTAAACACATATCTCAATAGAGAATTTTAATTAATTTCCATATTTAACGATATGGAATCCAAATCTTTGTGTAATATAATTATCGTGCCATTAACCTCACTGATCAAAACAAATCAGTTAGTTAAGTCCTCAACTTGCCCAATTTGTCACTTAATCATTTTAAAATCAAAATCCTTTATAACCCAAATTGGGTTTTTTGTCCAAAAATCAGCTTTTCATTCCCAAACAACTCAACCAAATCCCAAAATAATTTAATTCATGTCTTAATCATTTTCCCCTATAATTATTACTCGTAAACTACCAAATTGGGCAAAAATCACTGTTCACAGATTGGGTAGAAACCCAAGCAAGCCAAATCATGGATTATTATGTCCAAATCACTATAATCAACCCATAAAACCATTTCCCCCATGATTTTCACACTGAATTCATCATTTTGCCTCAACATTTTCTATTCACAAAAACCCTAATAACCCTAAAATCTAATTTTTATGCCCAAATCAGTTCTAACATACTATTAAGCATAATTAAATGATTTTCTCCATAATTTATACAACATACATCATGAAATTTCTTCCAAAAATCATTGTTCATGGAATTTATGTAACCCTTGCTAAGCAAAAATAGAAATTCTGATGGGAAAAATCATCTTACCAGAGATGCCCAATATAACTTCCATTCATGGATGAAAATCCAACCCTAAGTTCCAAGTAACATCATCCACTTGCACTGAACAACATCTTTTTCGCCAATCCACGAATCCAACAGTTGGGTTTTGTCATCTTCAAGAAATAATAGATTCTTACTTAAAATAGGAATTCCCTAGCTAAAGTATGGTGGAATCATGCTAATTGGAGTCTAGGGCATCATTTTCAGGCATGAGAAATGAAGTAAAATGCAAAATAATGAAACAAAATGGGTTTGGAGGTTAAACATTTGAGTTTTTATGGTGCCTAAGGGTGTCAGTGGACCCTTGCCGCGACAAGGAAAAGCCTTGATGCGGTAAGGTCTTGTTGAATAGCCAAAATAGGCAATTTTAGGACCTTATCATGGCAGAAAATGACCTTGCCATGGCAAGCCCTCACTGAATGCCAAAAAAGTCATTTTCTAGAGTCTTGTTGTGGCAGATGGCGGCAAGCTCTTTCTATCTAACACAGTGACAGTATTTTGATCATAACTTTTGCATTCAATGTCCAAATGACATAATTTTGAGGAATTGGAAAAGTAACTTCAAGGGCTACAACTATTATGTTAATAAATTTTTTCAAATAATCCCAAAAACATGTCAAAAGTTCAATGAAGTTGACCCATAACATTAATCTCATTATTTTTTAGTCATTTGGAATAGCTTTGGTATATTAATCATAACTTTCTCATAAGACATTAGAATTGAGTGATTTTTCTTCCATTGGATAGATAATTTTATGAAATATAACTTCTATGTTGAATATATTTTCAAATCAGTCAATTATCTATGTCCAAATTCAATCACAATAAACCCTTTTTCCAAATTTTGCTTTTACACTTATGAAAAATTACCATAGCCCCATTTTATATAAAACACTTCAAATCTCCCAAAAATCACTTCTCACATATCCCATATATGAAATAAGACTTGTTTATGCTATTTACCACTTTATTTGAAGTCATTTTCTAAAAATCACTCATTCAGTTGTTTTTAACCGAATTTCTCTAAATTTTTTTGCTATAATGACTTCACATGCCATTTTTATTCTAAAATGCATCCAAATCTTAAACCAAGATTCCCCACACATCACATGCATGAAACAAAATATTTTCATGCTATTTATCATCTCATTTGGGGTCAATTATAAAAAATCACCTGTTCAGTTCATTTTAATTGAATTTTCTGTCATAAGTAACTTCATAGGGCATTTTTATTCCAAGTTACATCCAAAAATTAAGCTAGTATTTCACACATGTTATATTAAACATAATAACATTCACACTGATCATAGATATGCCTTTTTTGCAAATTCACCATTTTAGTTTTTTTTTTGCGGAACATTCAACTCAATAATTCAAAATTGAAAGCGTGTCTCAGAAAGTTCAATTTAAAATCTCATACATGTCACATTATGCCTAATAAGCATGTTTCATTAGTCAATAAAGTCATATACATGACTTAACTCAAAATCACTACTTGGGTCAATTTCACTCAAAACTACTACTGAAGCCATTCTCTTTGTTCAATTTAGTTTTTCATAACAAATTTCTTTATAAAATACTATGTATGACCTTAATTCCTCACTTTACTAGAATGTAAAAAATTTCTCCCAAATTTCAATACCACAGGTGTTACACTAAGTTATATGAACAATTAGTAAATTAAAGCTACATAAGTTAAACAAGCAATTTGTGTACAAGTCAGGGGGAGTCATAACACATTTATCCATGTGTAAATTTCATTCACATTAATGAGTATTCTCTCTACTAAAAGGTATTTCACTCAAATGTTTTGTCATCATTGAAAAGGGGGAGAATATTGAACTAAATAGTGTATATGGCAAACAATCAAGTTTTAATGATGAGCAACAACATATGAGTGAACATGTGTGGTACTAACAATTGTGTTCCCAAGTATTACAGAAAGAGGTCTATACATACATGGAAATAATTTAAATATAGTGGATAGTGTACACAGCAAATGCATCAGCAAACGCAATCCACAGACCAAAAAAAGAGAAGAATAATCAGAAAGAATGACATTGAAACTTTGAAAAGAAGCAATCAAGAAAATCTGTAGTCATGGATCCCAAGTCTTAATGAGTGATCAAGCAAATTGCCTACAAAAAAAGTCGATGTCAAAAAGTATTTATCTTAGGAAAATTTAAACAAATCATTCCACAAACAAGATAGAAAAATTGATTATAATCAACACTTATCCGCAAAATAAGGATTAATTCAGTTTGTAGATGTAGAGACAAGATGGACCAGAAAATAAAAAAATAAAGAAGTTAAAATGAAGAGAAAATTGAAGCTCATCTAAAAATTGAAGAGGCCAAGGAACCTGTTCGTAATCTCTATAGAAAGTATAAAAGATACTAAAGAAATGGCACAGCAGATAAAGAAGAAAATTTTGTCTGCCACCTTCATCTACAAAAAGTTGTCTGTCACCAACAATAGACAAAGCCATCAGACAACCTTTAAAGAAGCAAATCATCCATGCCTCAATAAGTCATCTACTACTTAATAGACAACCATTATATGAGCGACTAGAAGGAGAATTCATTTATGCACCACAACTTTATCTATCACTTACAATAGACAAGACATTAGATGAATCATTTGGAAGACTTTGTCTAAAAGTAGCAACCTTCTTTTGCGATCTCAAAAGATAAACAACAGATAAAGTATGTTTTATTTATCAGGGAAGAAGCAGTGTCTGTCATGAAGAATCCTTTGTTACTTACAATAGACATAGGCACTTTAGTTGATGAAAAGCAGACATCGTCTGGTGAAGGATACTTTGCCTATTATGATGAAGTTCTATTCACACTACAAAGATTGTCTATCATTTATAACAGAATAGACAAAGCCACCTCACCTAATGAAGGAAACTTCATCGCCTAAGTGAACATCATCTGATGAACAATAAAGAAGAGTTTCTTCATCTATGCCTCTATGATTTAATTGTCACTTATAATAGACAAACCAAAAGATGAAGTAAACTACTATAATAATTTCTGACATTGACGAAGTGGTATATAATATGGATCTACTCAGAGTCAATTTGCTTATTATTTACAAAAGACAAATTCAAGTGATAGAGTCCTTGGATAAAATATGATATAGCATAAAAAGTAGAAGCCATCTATGTTAGACATCCTTGACTGCAATCTCTGGTCAAAATCTCATTCGAAGCAAATTTTATGAAGTAGACCGAATAATTTGAGACTAGCTGATAATGGAAAGAAATTTAAAGGAAAGTAGTCTATATTCTAATAAAAATTAAAACTCTAAGAAACTACGTCCCTTCAGATTAATGGGCATCTTTCTATAACAATAAATGAGTTAGTCAAAAAAGAAAGTCTTCATTCGACATTTGCTAAAAACGGAATGGCACCTTCCTCAAAGTCAACACTGTAGGCTTTCCAGCTATAAGTCAGTTTCTCAAGAAGACAACTTTCCAACAGAAGAAATCAGAATGATCTTCAACATTAAAACAAAGCCAACTACCTCCAATGGGTAGAAGTTTCTGAAGTAATATAAAGATAATTCAGCAACAATGAAAAAGGTTGAGGATGCTGAGAGAAGAATAAAAAACTGAGCATGAATGTATAACATCTCTCTCAGTCAGACTATGCTTCCTCCTAGATAATTAATTTCCATTGCATTGATAGACAATGACCCTAAAAGTTCTATCCTAATCATATACCTAGAGTATTGATATTTAATGAGCTTCAATGAGATATCATTTTATTTATGAGCTTAATCTTTGTACAAATTAGCTTAAGAAAGGAGGCAATGTAATATGCAAAAATAGTGCTATCAAATCAGCTATGTGGTTTGTGGTGAGCTCGTGAAAACCATAATGTATGAGTTGTTGGTGAACTCATAAAACTAGAAGAGTGTCGAGGATGTTGAACCATGTTATCTATCTTGATTTTGATGATGAACATTCTTAACCAAGTATGTTTTGATGATGAGCAAAAGCATGAGTGAAACATTAAGGTACTAACATTTTATTTTTAAGAATGTTATAGAAAGTTTAAATCATTCAACTTGATAATAATCTTTATAATGACAAAAGGAAGATATGAAGTAAATGCTCTTTTGAAAATTAATTATATAAATTTCGCATATACTTAATTCAAGAAAATAGAGTTTTTGAAGTGTTGAAGATATGCTTTGGAGTCGAAAGAAGCAACTTCGGAATCACTTTAACGCACTTCGGAACAGATTAGATTGCTTCAAAAATTTCTCAATGTATCTTTAGACATCTATCAGCATAGTCTTTGAGATAATTGGAACACTTTGAAGAAAATGGTTGAAGCTTCAGAAAACTGACATAATATAGTTCGGAGATGTCTCAAAGAACTTTGGACAAGGCACAATGCAACTTTGGAGTGGTTGTAATTCACTTCAGAAAGAATGTACAGAAACTTCAAAGATAATTAGTAAGCTTTGTACAAGTCTATAAGTAAAAAAGTAAGCCTCAAAAATGTTCAAACACACTTTGGAATCCTCTCTATAAGTTTTAGAAATCATAATAAGCACACTTCAAAAAATATTAAAGCGTACTTCAGAGTCTTTTTCAAAGCCTCCAAAATCTTATAGTGTGCTTTAGAGATAATCAAGATTGCTTCAAAGAAGTCACGTCTTTTAGAAATAATCAAGAGATCTTCAAAATTATCAAGAATGCTTTGGAAAAAGCACAAAAAAGCTTTGGATAAGTTACAACATGCTTCGCAGAAAGTTGAATAGCTTTGGAGAAGTCATGGATGTTTCGAACAAGTTACAAGACACTTCAGAAACAACTAGACAGGTTTTGGAAACAATCAGCAATGCTTTGGAGTAAACCAACATGCTTTGGAGAACTGGAAGCCAAGGTTCAAAAAAGATTCAGACAATCTTTGGAGAAATTAACCATGCTTCGGAGATGTTAAGCCATGCTTTGGAGATATTGATTAAATTTCAGAAATGTTTATAGAAGGCTTCAGATTACTTTTCCGAAAGCAATATAAGTTCAGAAAATCTAAACTTCTCTCAACAAGTGACTAACGTAATTAACAAGGATAACTATCACTTTGAAAAATCTGAAGAAAACAAGTCAGATTATCCAAAATCAATCAATCAAGACAACAACTTTTCACTCATCACTTTGGAACACTTGACACAAAAAGTAAATGTTTGGAAAATTTAGCGATAAAAGTAGTAGACTAATACTAGAAGGCAACAAAATTAGACGTCAGACAAAAGATAAGGTAAAGAAAAACATTTTTGAATGTTTGAATATTTGCCAAGATCAGCAACGGAAAAATCTCTCCCAACCTATAAAAGAGAGATTCATAAGTAGAAGAAAATAACCTGATTGAATATTTTTTGAACTTTGCTGATCACAAGAAGAGCATTCAAAGTCTTCCTCCAAAAGTTCAACTCCAATGGATACAACTTAGCTAGATCTATCAAAGATTAAATCTCTACTTGATCAAGGAGTTTGAATCTTTTACTCTTACTATTTAATTTTTCACTTAGAATTCTAAATTTATGCACAAATCTACCTAAGTAAGAGGCATTAATTTGTACACTTTATTTTAGTGTTTGGTAACACAAGTAGAGTGCTTGGTGTTTATGTATAGAGATAAGCAAGTAGGGAACTTGCTGAAAAGGTGTAAGTTTATTGGTGAGCTTTGGAAAACCAACAGGTTGTGAAAGTTTCTGGTCAGCTTGGAAAACCAATAAATTAGTTGGTGCGCTTGCTATAAAACCAATGTGTATTTGATCAGGTTGATCAAGGTATTAGTGGAACCTAAGCTCAGTAGAGAAGACTGACTCAAAGAAGTGGAGTAGGAACCAAGAAAGGGCCGAACCACTATAAAAATTTTGTGTTGTTTATTGTACAATCTTTTTATTTATTCTTGCAACACTGTAATCATTTGCTTTAGGGCAAAAGTTTTAAAAGCTCAATTCACCTCCCCTCTTGAGCTACCATTGCATAAGGGATCAACAAGTGGTATCAGAGTAGGCTTCACTAGTTAAATCTTGATTACTAGTACATTAACTTCTGAAGAGATTCAAAATGGCTGGTATGTTTCACAATACATTTGCTGAAAGATAATCTACTTCCAAACCCCCTCTATTTGATGGAACAAATTACAGGTATTGGAAAATGAGAATGCAAAATTTTTTGACTTCCACAGATTACCAATTGTAGCTTGTAGTGAAAATGGAAAGAATGTTACCAACATTGAAGACAAATACACTGCTGAGGATATACAATCAGTAGAACATGATGCTAAAGCAAAGAACTGACTCTACTGTGCTTTAGCCTGCTTTGAGTTTGAAAAGATTTCTGTATGTGATTCTGCTAAAGAAATCTGGAATAAACTTAAGGTAGCACATAAAGGTACAAACCAGGTAAAGGATACTAAGATAAATATTCTAGTGCAAGAATATGAAGCCTTCTCCACTAAGGAATCAAAAAACATTTTTGAAATATTTGGAAGATTCTAGAAAATCACCAACAACCTAAAGAGCTTAGGAGAAAAATATGAAGAGACCAAGCTGGTAAAGAAAATCTTGAGATCTCTCTTCAGACACTAGATGCCTAAAGTGATTGTTATTCAAGAAGCAAAAGATCTATCGAAGGTAATAGTAGAAGAACTCATGGGATCACTCATGACTCATGAAGTACTAATGAAACAGAAAGTACCAGATAAAGTCAAAGGCAAGAAAACAATAGACTTACAAGTAGAATCAGAAAATGAAGAATCTTCAAAAGATGCCTCAACCTCTGAAGATGATGAGAATATAGTAATGATAACAAGAAGATTTAGAAACATGTTCAAAAAGAGAAGATTTAGAAACAACTCCAAAGACTTGAAAAGTAAAGACAAGAAAAAGGAAGTTTCAATCTGTTATAACTGCAATAAGACTGGGCATATGAAGTTTGACAGCCCAGAACTAGACAAAAAGCAAGGAGACAAGAAAAAAAGGTATAACTCTTACTTTGATAAGAAGAATTTTTCTCATAATAGGAAATTTGGAAAGAAGAAGAAAGCAAAGGATACATGGGCTATGCTGGAAAACATGATACAAGAAAACTTGAGTGAAAAATAAGAAGAAAATAAAGGTTAATTCAGCTCACTCAGCTCTAAAGAAAAGGATTAAGAAGAACATCATACTAGAATAAGCTTTATAGCTATCCACAATGATGAGGTAAATTTGAAACCTAAAATTTCTGATATTGAAGAATTATTAGAAGAGCTGTATTCAAATTTCAAAAAATATTAAAAGCTAAACACAAAGAAACTAAAAAAGAACTTGAAAGAATAGTTAATGAATGCTCTAAATTAAAATAAGAAAACACATTGCTCAAAATTGATCAAAATATTGATATAGAACTTGAGCAAATTAAAGCAAAAAATCATGCTCTTAGGAGAACCTTAATTACTACTTTGTTTAAACTTAAAACAAAGAAAGATATAGGTAACTAAAGAAAGAAAAATTATAAAAGAAAGTCAAAACCCAAACAGAATACAATTTGGATTCCCAGGACAATTGCTAAAGTTGTAACTACAACTAGATATCAAGAAAAAGTTTAGTAGACCTACAAAATAATGGATGCCAAAATACTCTGCTACTAACCCACCTAGACCCATTTCTAAATGGGTACCAAAAGTTATAACTTAAATTTGTTAATGTAGGTGTGTTTGAGAGCCATTGAGAATAGTAAGTGATACATTGATAGTGGTTGCTCAAGACACATGACAGGAGAAAGGGAGCTGTTCATAGAACTTAAAGTTAAGAATGGAGGAACAGTTACCTTTAGGGATAATGAAAAAGTTAGAGTGGTTGGAATTGGTAAAATTGGCCAACCTCCCTCTATTACAATTTCAAATATTTTATTAATAGAAGGATTCAAACACAACCTTTTGAGTATAATTCAATTCTGTGATAATGGTTACAAAGTTGTGTTTGAATCTCATACTTGTTCTATTTTAGATAGTACAAATTCAGTTGTAGTATGCGGAAAGAGACATGAAAATGTATTTGGTGAATTTATGTGATATCCAAGTGAAATATCTTTTGTAAATAAAAATGAACCCATGTTATGGCATAGAAGACTAGGACATGCTAACAAGAATACAATTGAAAGACTATATAATAAAGATCTAGTTATTGGCTTACCAAAACTCAAATTTGATAATAAATTGTGTGATGCTTGCATGAAAGGCAAGCAAGTAAAAGAATCATTCAAATCAAATGAAGAAGTATACACAACCAAACCTCTTTAGTTGCTACATATGGATTTAGTTGAACCAACAAGAATAAGAAGCCTTGGAGGGAAACATTATACATATTGTAAATGACTTTAGTAGATTTACCAGAGTAATGTTTCTAACATCCAAAGATGAAGCTTTTTCATTCTTTGAGGTATTTTCCAAACGTGTATAGAATGAACAAAGCTCTCATATAATTTCCATAATGAGTGATCATGGTGGAGAGTTTGAAAACCATAGATTCACTGATTTCTGTGAAAGCAATGGAATTCTTCAAACTTTCTCTGTACTAAGAACACCCCAACAAAATGGAGTAGCTGAAAGGAAAAATAGATCTTTATAAGATATGACAAGGATAATGTTGAGTGAATATGGTCACCCACAATATTTTTGGATTAAAGCAATGAACATAGCATGTTATATATTGTTAACAGAATATTTGCTAGATTAATACTCAACAAAACTCCATTTGAATTATACTATAGCAAGAAACCAAATATATCATATTTTCATGCTTTTGTGTGTAAATGCTTTATTCTCAACAATGGCAAAGAAAACTAAGGGAAATTTGAAAACAAATCTGATAGAATCATTTTCCTTGGTTATTCTATTGTTAGTAAAGCATTTAGAGTCTACAATTTGAAAAGTAAGACTATATAAGAATCTATTCATGTCAAATTTGATGAAAATACTAACTCCTCTATGAGGTCAAGTGATTTTAATGATGAGATAGGTGAACTAACAACCTTAGTTGAGAAAATGAAAATACCAAACAAGGAAGGACAACCTTCTCAATCAGAAACACAGTTAGATGAAGAAGAAATAGAAAATGAACCATCCATCACTAAAAGTAATGATATTTTTTCCAAAGATTGGAGATTTATGCATGATCACCCTGAAAGTCAGATAATGTATATAAAAAAGTTAGAACCAGATCTTCATATCACCAAGTATGTGGCAATTTTGCTTTTATTTCGTGAATAGAACCAACTTGCATAGAACAAGCTCTAGAGATGAAAACTGAATTTCAGCTATGCAAGAAGAATTAGACCAATTAAAAAGAAATAATGTATGGACTATTGTTCTAAGATCAACTTTTCAATTTGCTATAGGAACTAAATGGGTCTTTAGGAACAAATTAGATGAATTTAGAATTATAGTAAGAAATAAAGCAAGATTCATAGCAAAAGGGTACTATCAGGAGGAAGGTATTGATTTTAAAGAATCATATGCTCCTGTTGCAAGGATTGAAGCCATTAGAATGTTTCTTGCATTTGCATCCTTTATGAATTTCAAGTTATATTAGATGGATGTCAAGAGTGCATTTTTGAATGGATTCATTAATGAAGAGGTCTATATAGAACAACCACCTGGGTTTGAAGATCCTCATAACTCAAAACATGTATTCAAACTTAAGAAAGCCCTCTATGGTTTAAAATAGGCTCCTAGAGCTTGGTATGAAAGGCTAAGCAAATTTCTCATTGAGAGAGGATTTTCAAGAGGCAAAGTTGATACTACGCTCTTCATTAAGCATGCAACAAAGGATATTCATATATGTTAATGATATAGTATTTTGTGCAACTACTAAAAATCATTGCAAGGAATTTTCTAAGACAATGTATGGAGAATTTGAAATGAGCTTGATGGGTGAACTCAACTTCTTCTTGGGATTACAAATTAAGCAAATGAAAGAAGGAATTTTCATTCACCAAGCCAAATATATAAAAGAACTGCTAAAGAAATTCGACATTGAGGATAAAAAGGTATGGGACTCAGATTATCCAAAATCAGTCAAAACACCAACTATTCACTCATCTCTTTGGAACACTTGACACGAAAAGTGAACGTTTGGAAAAGTCTGTAACAAAAGTTATAGACTGATACTAGAAGGTAGTAAAGTTAGATGTCAGACCAAAGATAAGGTAAAGAAAAATATTTTCAAATGTTTAAATGTCTCCCAAGATCAGTAATGGAAAAATCTCTCTCAACCAACAAAAGAGAGATTCAAAAGTAGAAGAAAATCACCTGATTGAATATTTTTTGAACTTTGCTGATTACACGAAGAGCATTCAAAATCATCCTCCAAAAGTTCAACTCCAATGGATACAACTCAGCCAGAGCTATCAAAGTTCAAATCTCTACTCGATCAAGGAGTATGAATCTTTTACACTTATTATTTAATTTTTCACTTATAATTCTGAATTTATGTACAAATCTGCCTAAGAGGCATTAATCTATACACTTTATTTTACTATTTGACAACACAAGCAGAGTGCTTGGTGTTTATGTATAGAGATAAGCAAGTAGGAAACTTGCTGAAAAGGTGTAAGTTTATTGGTGAGCTTTGGAAAACCAACAGGTTGTGAAAGTTTCTAGTTAACTTGGAAAAAGCAGTAAGTTCATTGGTGAGCTTGTTATAAAACCAACATGTATTTGATCAGGTTAATCAAGGTATTAGTGGAACCTGAGCTCAGTAGAGAAGACTGACTTATAGAAGTAGAGTGGGAACCAAGGAAAGGCCAAACCACTATAAAAATCTTGTGTTGTTTATTGTGCAATCTATTTAATTTATTCTTGTAGCACCATAATCATCTGATTTTGGCCAAAAGTTTTAAAATCTCAATTCACCCCCCATCTTGAGCTACCATTACATAAGGGACCAATAGGGGACACTTGCTTATGCCCCTTGGAAAAGGAATCTAGAAGAAGCATCGGGGCACTTGTTTATGCCCCCTAGAGCTCGAATCTGGAAGATTGTCAGGGAAACTAGTGTACTTCCATTATATGGGATGTAGTGGAGCCCAAGGCACAATGAGTTGGTACCCTTGGAACAGTGGATGTAGGGACGGGGTTCCCAAATTACTATAAAAATCGTGTTATCTGTATGTGTTGCTTGCCTGATCTATATTTCATGTACTCCACTATTTTCATTAGTTGCTTGAGCAATTGTTTTATATCTTTCATTACTTCATTGAGCATAATGTTATCACTCATATAATCAAACACACACACTACAACTTGTTTGACATAGGAATAACTAAGAGAAGTTAAACTTGGAAGTGAAGTAGTCATAAAATCAAACATGAAAATTACATATATACTGCATCACTACTTCCTCTTAGCTCATTAAGTTTTATTTGGCCATAATTTTTATATGCTCAATTCACCCTCCCCTCTTGAGCTATTCATCTACATGGGACTGACAATGACGAGGACTTGAGCCTCATGGATATTTTAGGATGTGATTGTACGATCATGTTTTATTCATATTCTTTATGAGAATATGTAATTTCTGGTTTATTATTGTTTTATATTTTTGCCTACTTATTGAGTTGCCTGGACTTGAGTTGTATTGATTTGTAAGCCCATAATGTAGTTGTACGATTGTAATTAAGAGATTTTAAATAATTTCAAATGTAGCATAACGAAAAGCATGGGCATGTCATAGTCCTTGAAATATGATATTGTGAGTGGATTTGTATTAGTCCAGTGAGATGTATTGACATAATGATACAGTTTCAATCTTGGACCGGTAGCGGTGTGCATGAGTGTAAATTTGTGATAAATGTTGTTATTTTGAGATGATTTTGGTAATTATAAAAATTTATAGAATTATATATTAATGTATGCATAGGTTTAAATGCTTATAATTCAAGGCATACTTGGTTGGACTTTTGATAGAGATTTCTCTTAAAATAGAAAAATGGCAAGTGAATGGTGAAACACATAGGCCCTAAGGCGGGGCATGAAATTAATTTAGTTAAATTTTTCCTTTTTATTTGTTGTGTTTTATTGTATTTAGGATTTTTAGTTATTTAATTTTTCTTTCTTTCTTTTCCAGAATTGTGAATGCATGGAAGACGATCACTTAATCTAGTGCTACTTCTCTTGAACAGTTGTACTAATAGGATTGAAAAAGAGCCAAAGACTATAAGTGAAGGAGAAGAACAGATGGCTAACAACATGGATAACAGAGTGGCTCAATAAGCTCAACTATAGAAATTTCAACTCATGCATTGTTTTGAATGACAATGCTAGGAACTATGAGTTAAAGCATATACACTTTAACATGCTTCCTTCTTTTCATGGTGTAATTGCAGAGGATCCCTTAACATTCATGCATGATTTCTATGCAACTATTCAAACTTTTCCTTTGCAAGGTCTAACCAAGGGTTAGCTACACATGAGATGTTTTCCATACACCTTGAAGGATAAGACCTAGTTCATGTCTTTGGCTCCTGAATCACTGGCTACATGGGATGCAGTATATAACAAGTTCATTGGTAAATTTTATTCTCATGCTAAAATTGTAGAGTTGAGAAGTAAGATTGTCGCATTTTCTGAAATGAATGGTGAAGCATTCCATGAGGCATTAGCAAGATTTAAGGCATTACTGATTCAATGCCCTTACTATCAATATCTTTTAGAGTTGCTCAATCAATTTTTCTATGAAGGACTAACACAACCATGTCAAACCATGACTGATAATGCTGGAAGTGGAGCAATGAGACAATTGCTCAATCAACTTTTCTATGATGGACTAACGCAACCATGCCAAACCATGGCTAATAATGCTAGAGGTGGGGCAATGAGACAGAAGACCCCAATGGAGACATATGAGATGTATGAGATGCTTGGAGCAAACTCACAACAGAAGAGTGTTAGAGGTAGGTCTAGGGGGAATGTATGAGGAAAACTCTAACACTAATCTTTCTATGCAAATGATAGAGATGGCAAAGCAAGTGAAGTTGTTGTATTCTATGATGATAAGCAAGAAATAGGCTGTTCCTCTTGAGATATGTTCAATATGTGGTATTGCTAGTCACTCACATAATGCTTGTCCTTCTAATGAAAGTTTTGTAGGCATGTTGGAGTAAGAAAATGCAATGAACTTCTATAATCAACAACTGTGCAATGAACATATACAAACACCTACAATCCTGGTTGAAGAAATCATCCCAACTTTTCATGGAATAATAATCACGACTAGAACCATGAAGGAACATGTTTTCAACCTATGAAACCTAATCTTGAGGAGACAATTTAGACTTTTGTCCAAGCATTAAAACAAGATTTCAGAATGTGGAGGTGCCACTAAAGAAGATAGAAATACAGTTGGGGAAAATTGCAAAAGTTATGCATAGTCACACACTAGGAACGCTGTCAAGTCAGCTTGAGAAAGCAAAAGTAATCACTACATTGAGAAGTGGAAAGATAATTGACAACAAAGTTGGTATAGAAACTAACAAATATAATGTTTCTGTAGGAGCAGACAAAGGAAAGGAAAAGGCAGAGGAGGAAGTGCATTCAAGGAGGGAGGTGTTTCCAATAGCTGACCCCTAGTCAACTACAAACCACCATCACCTTATGATTCCCCAGTACCTTTTCCAAGAAGATTAAAGCAAAGCAAGTTAAAGAAGTCATTTTTTAATATTTATGATATCCTTTCCAAAGTCAATATTAACTTACCCTTACTTGATATGGTTAAAAACATGCCAACTTATGCTAATTTTTTGAAGGAACTAAGCTTAAGAAAACATAAGTATGGGCCACATGAGAAGGTGATAGTTTCAAAAGCAGCCAATGCAGTTTTGTAGAACAATCTTCCTCCAAAACTGAAGAATCTAGGTGGTTTCAATATCACAATTATAGTTGGAAGAGGAAACAAGGTAAAGCATTGTTGGCTTTGGGTGATAATATTAATCTGATGCTTTATCTGTTTACTTGCAGCTTAGTTTGGGAGATTTGAAACCTACTATAATGTCTTGACAACTTGCAGATAGATCCGTGAAATATCCTAGAGGCATTGGAGAAGATATTTTAGTGCAGATTGATAAACTAATTATTCTAGCAGATTCTATTATAGTTAACATGGAGAGGCAAGTGATTCTAGAAAGAGAGGTTCTCATTCTTCTAGGGTGTCCATTGTAATATCCCAGGATTTGAGGTAATGAATAATTTTATTATAAAATAATGGTGCTATTTTGTATCATGAGAATTATTTAATGGTGTTATTTTCCTATCATGAGGATTGTTTGGAAATCATGTCAAATTGTTACTCAATTGATGAGGACAAAATAAATCAACTTGCTACCAAATTGTTACAAGAAATATGAGTTATATATTATTGAATTTTTGTGCATTGATTGGTGTCAAATTACTGTTTAATTTTAGCATTATCAAGTGTGATTAGCATGATGTTTAAACATGGTGATTAATGATGCAAATTAGAAAATTTAATGTGAATTTCAGAATTTTCATTCTTCTAGAGTGGTTTTTGTATTTTGACCATACCTTCTTCATACAAACTCAGAATTGGGTTATTTGTTTTGCATTATTCAGATAATTTTAAGCATTACAACTTTCTTGTTGACCATATTTTCTAATTATGCTTATATTTTGATTCATGGGTCCCACAAAGTGATGCCACTTGGTTTGGAGATGTGTAGGGTTTTGCTATAACTTTTTCATGAGAAATTAAAATTTAGGGATTTTTGATTCATTAGATAATTCACAACAAAGGCTACAACTTTTATGTTTACCACTTTTGATAAATCAACTTCAATATGTGCTAAATATTTGAGACAAGTGACATTTGTTACAATGACATGTGTATTTAGTTAACATTGGATTTTTATGAAAATATTGAATGTTAATTGATGATAAGATTGCTGCCCAATTTAGGTGTGATTAAAAGTGCTTATATAGCTATTGAATGTGATGATTTAATTGTATAAAAAATTTAATTTATATGGGATATGGATTATGGTGTATTAATTAGCATATTACCATCTGAATTAGAAGTAAGTTGATAATTTAGTTGCTGCCCAATTTTGATTATTATTGATTACAGAAAGTTATGTTAATCATGTTTATTGATTAGTGAATTATTGATAGATGAACACAAGCATATTATTCATGTTATAGCTGTCCAAATTGCAATAGAAATTAATTTTAAAATCTAATGTAAAATCATTATGTAGTGAAGAATAAGGTGTTTAATGGTAGAGACTTAAATTTATGCAGTTGATATATTTTGCTATCCAATATTGGGTATAAATTGATCATTTCATGATGTAAGACTCATCCCATGGCTCAGATTGAGGAAATAGGGTAGACATATGAGTGTGTGGAAGAAAATAAGAAAATGAATTAGTTGGAAAAATTCACCCATTTGGTGAATAGTCTCCCATGAAACTCACTCCTCCTTCCTCCTTCTCCCTTCTTTTCAACACAAACAACTTTCTTCCTTCCTCCATCTCAACACCAATCAGAAATTATACCCATTATTCAATAATTTATCCTTCATCTAGTCCAAGTGGGTAGCAAGGTTTCCATCAAGCATTTAATGTATTAAGTGGTGGGAATATGTTTGGTTTTCCAACATGAAAGGTAAGTTTAAATTTGATTTTTCTTATTTACTTTTAACATGGGAAATAATGATTTACAAGAACTTTATGATGTTAGGGGAGAAATTAATTAGGGATTTGTGCAAATAGGGTTACAATGAAGATCAAAGTCGTAGGTAATATTGGACCCTAGAAAAAGGGTATGAATTGAGTTGTTTTGGATGTAATTTTCATGTAAATTTGAAGGGAATTAATATTATAATGAAAAACCCTAATTATTTTCATGACATATGCGAAAACTAGGGCTGTTTACCTAGTGGAAGATGCGGTGAATGTAATTCATGATTTTAACAATGATTTATGTGTTGTATATGATAAGATTAATGTAGATTTATATTGGCATGAAAGATTAAATTGAAAATCATGAAGTTAAGGGATATTTACTTTATGGAGATCATGTGGAATATGTTATGAATGATTATTAATGATTAATATGTTTAATCATCTTAATAATGTAGTAGAAGACTAGGATGAATCATGTATGAGAATTTATCAATGGGAAGGTAATTATGCAAAAGTTAGGGGTTGTTTTACAAATATTAAAATTATCAAATTTTAAATTGAGAAACAAGATAATTAGAATGATTATTACTTTAAAATATGATGTATAAAGTGTATAAACATTGAATTGGTGAATGGGAATAGAAAACCCTAGAATTGAACTTGGTTAAGGTGGTGATAATGTAAGGGATATTAATTTGCATAATTGTAGTATGTAAACAATGTAATATGTTATGATGAATACATGATTTGAGACTTGATTGAATGAGTGGATCATTTTGGTTGCTTGGCATAAAAGGAAGAAATCCAAATTTGTGAAGAATTGAGGTAAGTAGGCTTTTCCTGAATTCACGCATGATTAGACATGATCTTGTGTACTAGCATACGGGCATTTAATTTTATCAATATTTGGTTTGAATGCTGTGTAATTGAAATTACGACACCATTTTATGTTTGGATTTGATCACATGCATATTATATATCATGATTTGAGCTTTTATTGTATAATGTTGTGATTCAATTTTTGGCTATTTTACATCAGTTGGGCATAGTATTGACATGCATGTGGTTGAGTTACATAAGTAGATGTATGTTATATGCTATATGGCTTAGTGTATAGCTTGTGGCTTATTGATTGCCTATGTAGCATGTATAGCCTATATGGCTAAATGGTTGCTTGTGTGGATGATTGGTTGCCCGTGTGGCATATGGAGCCAGTGTGGATAGATGTTGGCCTTGATGGCTTGTATAGTGATATGTTGAGATTGGCATGGCATGATATTTAAGTGAAGTTGAATTTTAGTTATGAGCTTGATACACTTGAATCCTTCAGTAGATGTGGTTGGTATTGGTGAACCTCTTATGATCCTTATAGAGCAATGAGGGCGGGGCACTTCGAGACTTTGCGTGGGTGGTAAATTCCCAGCACTATAGGAGGTGGACTTGGCAGGCTTCTAACCGGGGATACAGGGATGGACCATCTGCACATCAAAGAGGGAGAAAGTGATTTCTCTGTCTTTAGTAAGTCCTGATAATGAGGCATTGATAAGGTATATGTCTTGATGAGGATATCATAATGATGTCATTGTACATGAGTCTTAGTTATGAGTATGACTCAATGGTAATGATGGATTTGGAGAGTATGTCTATTTTTGTAAGTTAGGTTCTAGAAATGAAGACATGTGTATATTATAGACATGGGTACATGTTGCTTATCATGACATGTAGCATACCATGGATTTATACATTGCTTAGATTGAGTATATGTATTTAAGCATGCTCTTCCCTTTGACTATTTCCTTATAGTTTTCCGCTTTGCCTACTTACTGAGTTTGCCCGGACTCACTGTTTTATCGCCATTTTCAGTTGACAGGCCAAACAATGGTGCCCAATTGGGGGTTGGCACTTGTGACTGAGAGTAGGGGATAACCTCTATGATGTATGGATGAATTAGAGTTTGGAACTCATATGTGGACATGATATCTAATGTGTATAAATTTATAATTAGAAAGGTTTCAATTCTTAAGGTGTGTTGGGTACGTATGATATAGTTATATTAGCAAGTCATTATGTGGATTATACCTATATATTTTTCTTATGGGTCTAGTTGTGCCTTGCCATTACAATGCGGCTTACCTTATGATTCTGGGTAGTGTGGATGTTTGTTGTGTTAATTGTGATAGTGATGTGATGTGAGAATGAAATATAGAATGTTGTACAGGTACAGAAACCCTTATCTTTCAAGGGAGACTCTATTGAATTTTCCATAGAACACTTCTCTAGGATAAAAGATAGTCAAAAGGCATAGGCCCTAGGTGAGCTGTTGCATCCATTCATGGTTCTAACAAAAATAATAACAGAAGTCCATAATGAAAAATTGAAGATGACTACTCTAATGAAACCATGGAGTTTTCTATTTATAACTGCTTAGCCTTACCCTCCTATCCTAATGGTTATTTTTAGATTGATGATTTGGACTTTATTATCTACATTTATGCAGCATGAAACAGAAGACAAATTGGGGCTAGTGCTTACAACTGAAGAATTCGTTAAGGAGGATAAAGAAATCAAGGAGTTCAAAAAAGGGTTGGATAGTGCAGACGAAGTCAAAGAAAGTGAAGTCACCAAGGAGGGATTAACACATTTGAATCCCAAATTGGCACTATCAATTTTCTCACCTCCAAAATTGGAATCGAAGCAATTGCTACAGAACTTAAAGTATGTATTTCTTAGTAAAAATGAGGCATTTCCAATTATAATATTTGTTGACTTATCTATGGATGAAGAGAAAAAGTTGTTAAATGTCTTAAGGGAGCTTAAGGAGGCTATAGGCTGGACCTTAGCTGACATTAAATGAATTAGCCCCACTCTGTGCATGCAAAAAATTCTACTAGAGGATGATTCAAAACCTTCTAGGGAGGCTCAAAGAAGACTTAACCCACCATACAGGAAGCTATTAGAGCAGAAGTGATCAAGTTGCGGGATGTAGGTATTATGTACCCAATCTCTGACAACAAATGGGTAAGTCTATTCATATGTTACTAAAGAAATCAGGTATTTCTATTGTTAAAAATGATAATAATGAGTTAGTACCAACGAAAATGACTATAATGTAGTGGATGTGCATATACTACAGAAAACTTAATATAGTAAGAAAGGATCATTTTATTCTCCCTTTCATTAATCAAATGCTTGAACGATTGGTAGATCATACTTATTACTATTTTTTGGATGGATTTTGATGCTATAATCAGGTTCCTATTGCACTGGAAGATCAAGAAAAGACAACTTTCACCTACTCATTTGGAACTTTTTCTTATCGGAGAATGCTATTTAGTTTGTGCAATGCCCCTAAACCCTATTATGTCCATTTTTCTAATATAATTGAAAGGTTTATTGAGGTATTCATGGATAATTTTTTTAATCTTTGGTGACTTATTTGATGATTGCCTTGATAATTTGAGAATGGTGCTAAAAAGGTGTCTTAAAATAAACTTAATATTAAGTTGAGAGAAGTGCCTTTTCTTAGTTAAGCAGAAAATTGTGTTGGGACATATTGTTTCTAGTAGAGGCACTGAAGTTGACAAGGTAAAGATTGAAGTGATTGCTAAATTGACTCTCCCTACTTCAATCAAGGGAGTAAGGAGATTTCTTAGTCATGCAGGTTTTTATGGTCGGTTCATAAAGGATGTTTCAAAAATTTCTAGATTGCTTTGCAACTTGTTTGCTAAAGATGTGACTTTTTATTTTGATGATGAGTGCCTTGTTGCCTTCAATACCTTGAAAGAGAAATGGACTTCTACTATGATTTTAGCAATTCCTGATTAGTCCCATCCTTTTGAGCAAGAATAAATAACTTGCCTCATATGATTCACTATCCTAGGAGAACTTTGAATGAGGCACAATTAAATTATCCATTCTTGAGATGATGCTAAGTGCATTTTCAAATGCATCTTTAGTACAAAGTTTCACATTAATATCATCCATATGGCTACTTGACTTTAATCTCGTACATCCCTTTATTCAATACATTCATTACTGTGTTTTAATACTGAATTCATGGCCCATCTATAGCCAATTAACTAATACAATGGAACTAGTTGATCAAACACCTTATAATTTTGCAAAAATCAGAATACAATAGATCCCTTACATTGTCAAATGGATATTTAGTATATACAACATTAAAATAACTATATTTCCGAATCACTTACACTCCATATAGGTTAATCCCTCATCCTACTTCATTAGGATTTTAAGGTTATAATCAAACCCTTTACATATACTCTTCTTTCACATTTTGATAATTCATCCAACAATACATATGCATTCCCAACCATACACACTCCTCATACAACTCAAACAACATGTGATTATTTATAAAAGCAAGCCGGTTAAGCTTTTAATTCAATTAATTGACTACTAAAACACCATAAACATGAATTTCCCCTTTTACTATGCATTCGACTACTATTCAATGCCATAATTGGATTTTCTCATGCACAATCATCTAAAAATGTTATACATCACAATTTAATTATTTTCCTCATGATTTTCATATCAATTATTTCAATTTTTCCCCAAATTTCGCTGTTCACCAATTTGGTATAAACCCTAATTAACCAAAACCACAATTAACTTGCAAATGAATGAAATTACCTTCACTTCCATGCATACCATCCTCTTAAAGCAAGAACCCATGCTCAAATCCATAAATATTCTATATGAATCTCAGCAACATGATTTTTCTACCAATCTCCCTCGTCTAAATGAATGGGTTTGAGTTTAAATCCATGGGGAATGGGGTTTTCAACTAAACTCATATACATCTTAGTTAAAATGGCATAAACGTGGGGCAAACGGGGTTGGGAACTGAGTTGGTACAAGAGAGAGGAGAGGAGCAATCAAATGGGGGATGAAAGAAGGGCTAAATCCCTTAAAAATTGAAAAAAATGATGCTCAGCCAACCTACTGCAATGGCGTCGTGGCACCCCCTTTTTGCAAAACAGTGCCATTGCTCAGTTTTCTTGTGCCGCAGCACCAAAACCCACTTTTCCTCCTTTCTTCGCCTTTGCAAAATGGTGCCACGACCCCAAATTTGGGCACCGTGGCCCATAATTCATTACCTCCTATATTTCACTTATTTCCCAACTTGTTTTCTTATATTTTTCCTCATGATTTTTCCCACCTTTTCTTAACACTTTAAAATGTATAATTTTTTCCCTCAACAATCTTATTAAATCACCATAGTAAGTTCATCACAACGTTGCAAATTTCTATATTTTTTGCCTTCTCCATTTGGTTTCTTTACTTCTCATACCTTTTTGCCATGGTTTTTCCCACTGAATATTCATATAATACATAAAAATTCTACCTCAAATAACTAGGAATCAATTCACATGATCATTTGTATATAATTTAAATTGTACAAATACACTTAATGAATATACCATTCATACCTGTTTGAGTCATTTCATTTCAAAAGAATCTTCATTAGCTTAATACCTCAGTATAATTATACTTGAGACAATAACAATTTAACACCCTAGGTGTTATAGACCATCCTGTTTATAAAATGTTTCAATATCAAAACTTTAATATCAATCCATAGTTGAAGATACACAATTATCATCATTTTCTCAAAGTCTCATGTATTTCTTCATTAGTCTCTATTGGATTTTAATCAAACAACTTTAATTACTAATCTTCCAATACTTTTAATCATTCATATACGTCAATTAAACTATTTCAATCACATTAGTAATACTTCTAGATTGTCAATGAGGATTAGATTGTTGTTAGTTTCACTCATGGATCAAAACTAGGTGAAAGATTATTACATTCACTTTTAGTCTTAACATACAATCAAATATTTTCATTAATACATTATTATAACCCACAATCCTTTCTATCTTCATAGTATTTTCAATACTGGGGTTCTTATCCAATGTTGCCTTAATTCAATTCCCAAAATGAAAAACTTTTCCGTGTATCAATTAATTCAATTAATTCTTACTTCTATTGCAGCTTTCGCTGCAATTTCATCTATGTTAAAAATAGAAATGGTGGACAATCTTGTTATAGTTCTTCAATAATATGCTACCGATAGTTATAGGACACTCTACTTTTGGGACATATTTTGATACCAATGTATAATACAATCATCACTTGATCTTAATTGAATTGAAACACCTTTATTCATTAGGTCAGACCTGAAGTGAGATAGCAACAAGGCTTTTTTCTCGCTCATTCAATTTTTTTATTATCTTCCCCCTTTTTATACATATCTAATATCAAATATCTAAATACCAACTTATTTGAACTTAATTCACATCATTTCTCAAATAATTCTACCAAAATGTGTTTTTCACATTATCAACCCATTCCTACTCAAGATAATAGCAATCATTCCAAGAAGTCAGCATAAATTACTTTATGTCTAAACATCATGGCAAAATCTTTATTCATGAAACTAAATTGGCTTTACTCACAATGATTATAATTGCACATCACTTCATAATAACCTAAGGCCTAGGAATTTATCCATTTATCCTTAATCTTTCTTGTTGTTATTACTACATCAACTTTATGACATTTATCACCCTAGGATACATCTTTCTGATGCACATGCTAGTATAACACCACTCATCTACAACCTCACATCCTTCCTCTCAAGGTACACTTGTCCAGATCTAATATTCATATTCCTATTATTCCAGGCTTAAACATAGCCTTTCATCCCAACACTGGGATATACCTACTCATGCCCATAAGAATTTAGATAATTAGCCTTAACCAAAACATATCATTCTCATATCATGACTATAACAGTTTTCCTCACATCTCACCTATTACCAAGGCATCCACAATCACATATCATTATTCTCAAATTTAATAACTTACATTATTTATTTTCCATGCTCTCATTTATATTTTATTTGGTATGTCAATACCAAATCATCTAGGCCTTTACCCTACACGGGTGTAGAGTCACACTGGGTTATCTTGGCATCACAGCCAATCCCCCCAAGTGTAATGCCCCGCACCCCCACCTTATGCATTTTAATCATCCTAAATTGGGGCCAATGCGGGACGCTACCATTCCCCTTCTTCTTAAGGAAAATCTTCTCATAACCTCAAATTTTCCCTATTTTAAAGGAAAATATCTTGTCATAAATCTGAAAGAGTCTAGCCTGTATTATATATAAACCTGTACATTCATCATATAATTTTCTAATATTTATATCAACACTTTCTACTATAAAAGATAATCATCAATAATGACATAAACCATAAATTCATTAAACCTTTCTAACTTACCCACAACCTAGAGTACTTTGCCCCATGATGACAATAACATACTCCAGTTCAATATCAAATACATTTATCACTAATATGACATGTTGTTACAATATCATATACATCATTTACAATTTAATACAATTAAAAATGTTCACATTATACAAATTAACAATGGGATTCCAATCCCAACATTTTACCATATCATCAAATGTCTTCTACTCATGCTCATCAATCCCAATCCACACTTGGGGGTCTTCACTTGACCTATAAGCTAAAAAAAAATAATAAACAGGCGTGAGTCTGAGCAACCTTAGTAAGTAGGTATAATAGAAAATAATAATAAAATAGAAAAATATTCACAATCATATGATCTAATATATTATGAGCCATGCAGACAATTTATATCAGAATAGTGTCATTCTGGCACAACATAAGTGAATCATAGTTATGCTAGTCTAGGCACATCATATCTATGCCATTCAAGCACCATATACCCACTTGTACCATTACTCCAGACTGCTCATATCTATACCATCATATCTGTGCCATTCGCGCACCACTTATCCATTAATGCCTTATAGGCACCCACATACCGTATCATCTTTTTACTAATATACTACCAAGGAATGCTTACCATTTTACTAATACATAGATTTATTCAATTTCTGAATAAATGAGATATTCTCTATCCCCAATATGCTTACGTAATAATAATAAGATGTCTGAGACATAACTAGTCTCAACAATTTTCTTATTGTATAGATCTATTACAACCTCCATTCATGGGATTTCCAAAATTCCCATCCATATATATATGTTGTAAATAAATGAATACAATCAATTTGGTAATCACTACCCCTTTCCAACAATACATTTGAAAGATAGCCTACTTACCTTAAGTAAATCACTATACACTTCTCAAGCTCCATTCCTTTTCATCCTTCTCAAATTATCCTATATAGAGCAACAATCCCATTCATTTACAAGACAACTTGGCTAATTTATGTCAAGCCAATAGATTACACTTTTTACATATCACCAATCAAATAAGGTTATCAAACCATCATTCATCATTAAACATGTCTACCTTTCAAGTGCATGGCTATCTTTAGAGTGCAACACTACACTTTAACATTACTAATCATTCCTCTAGGCATGTAATTCAATAGACAAATGATTTAATGCCTCATAGGCATTCATAACTCACAAGTTGTTCTATAACTTCATATTAGGGTTTTCCCTCCCAATTACACATCATGATTCCATAGCATATTTAACATCAAATTTACCTTAATAACATGCTCATCATGCTTATAACTCAATTAAACCAAACATAATCATATTTTTACTCGAAACTCCCCATGTTTATTATTTTCAAGTTACTTTTCATGAATGGGGTTATTATATAATAATAATTGATCAAGTCTAAATCATGCCAAGCATGTTGTAAATCATATATTAATTAATTTCTCCCATAACTTCTACCCAAAATCCATGCAATTTCCATTATTTCACTATTCACAAATTGGGTATGAACCCTAATAAGGCAAACATTATGTTTTCTCATGCTCAAACAAGCCCCAAAACATTATTAAGTATGAATGACTCATTTCCCCCATGATTATTACACAAAATCATGAAATTCTCCAAATTTCACTATTCATCAAAAACCCAAGCTAAGTCTAAACCAACATTTCAGTTGGGGAAAGGCAATTTAACAAAGCTAAAACACTTTAATCTAGGAATTAATCACTTTCCCCCATGATTTCCACCTCAATTCTACTATTTCCCCAAATTTCACTACTCATCTTCCCAAGACCATAGTTAACATAAAAACCCAAATTTTGGATAGGGAAAAGTGATTTACCATGATATTCAAGCATGACTTCCTTCCGTGGACAAGAATCCAAGCTCAAATTCTCCAAATCTTCTACCCAATTGTCGAAGACCACGTTTCCTTCCATTTCCCAAAGTCTAAGTTGGGAAAACTTGGGTTTGAATACAAAAATGATGGAGTTTCAATGATAAACAAGTAATTTCTTAGCTAAATGGCATGAAAAATGGTGGAATCATGGGTCTTGGGCTTGGGGAGAAAGAAAATGGAATGGGGAATGTAAAATGGAAAACTCATCTGCCCACCGCTCGAGCTCTCATTTGCATCGGTGCCAGTTTTGTTGGCTCCTTTTATTTTGTGATTTTCTTCCCTTTTTTGCCATATTTTTCTCATATATTGAAACCATAATATTTCCATATATTCTAACATTAAAATACATATTTAATCCTCTTTTCATGCATCATCAAAATGCATAAATTTTCCTCATATAAATCTAAATCATGTCTAATTACTTCGTCTTATAAAATACAACTTTACACTTCTGTTCATTTTCAATCACATTGATACCAAAACCCAAAATTTAACACCCCATGTCTTACACCAGGCCATTTAGGCCTCCACCCTACATGGGTGTCATACCATGTCTGGGCTATCCAAGCATCCATGCTAAGCCCCAGGCCATTGAGGCTCAATAACATCTCTGACCATGCAAGTCATGCCTCCAATCCAGCCATTTGGGCCATCTCGTCGATCAGGTGTACTAGTTGTGGCCATTTGGGCCACCCTGCCAATCAGGCATACCCAATTTAGCCATTCTGGCCCTCACGCTAACCAGGCATCTATAGTCTAGTCATTCAGGCCCTCACGCCAACCAGGCGTATCATATTCCGACATACAGGCCACCCTTTTCCTTTTTCAATGTATAATTGGTTATTCCTATAACCCTGGCTACTTTTATTGTTGCCTTACATGTCCCGTTGACACCATCACAATGATGGTTCTCACGAGCTTACCATTAACTCACTATTTTCTATGCTTACCAGCAAACTTATACATGGGTAGTTTTTAGGGGCTTACCACCACCTCACTAATTACAAATTGGTGGTTATCACTAGCTTGCCACCAACTCATTGATTACACACTGGTGGTTATCACGAGCTTACCACCAACTCACATATTAAATTCATACATATTTATTTCATCTCTTATTTGTGCTATCAAAGCATACTCATTTTTATTTCACATCATTCATTAGCAACTATAATCAATTCAACCCATGTGGAATTTCACATAGATCATCAACACTCTATACTTCATTCCACAAAACTCATTAGCAATCCTTCATTCATTTATGTCATGCCCCACCCCTTGGGCCTATGCGTTTTACCTTTTCTTGTTATTTCCCTATTTCAAAGGGAAATCTCTACCAAAATTCTAGTAGAGTCTGCCCTAAAATATAAGTATTTATACTTGATATACATGTATGGAATCATATAAAATTTACATTTCCATAATTATAAGACAACATTTACATCTATAACACTCATACCTATATAGCTCATCTCAAGATCAAAAGCCATAACATGATGGCAATATTTATCCCTATAATCACATCATTTCATTTACAATATGATGAATAGTTACTATGGCATGCCATTTCATTTCATTTACACATCATTTAAATCTCTTAATTATAGTCATATAAATATATTATGGGAATACAAACCAAGTACATCATACCGTAAAAGATTTCTTCAATCTTCCCCATAAGCCACAACTCATAGTTGGGATTCTTTACTGGACCCGCTAGCTAAAAACATCGAATAAGAAGGTGTGAGTTTGGGAAAATTAGTAAGTAGGCATGATAAAAAATGATAATTAATCAGAAGCCACATGTTCTAATCCAGAACATGTAATAATTATAACAATGTTATCACCCATATACATACATATATACATACATATATATATGCACTCATGAGACACAAGAACCACACACATGAATACAATGCATACATCTCATTCTGAGATGTAAAATACAACATCCATCAATTCATGTCAATGCAAACCACCTATGCTATTCAGGCATATAATATAGCAAGTCATATCATTATTGTATTATACATTGCCATGCAGGCACCTCATACCATACATGTGCCATTCAAGCACAATCTCACGACTATGTCATTTAGGCACAACCATGTCATTTAGGCACAACCTCATAACTGTGCCATTCAGGCACAACATCATAACTGTGCCATTCAGGAACAACCTCATACCCTTATGTCACATCCATCACATCCAACTCATGGAATGGTTTCCATTCCAACAATCTATATGTTCATTCATTTATCATGTATATAACATTCAAATCACAGGAAAATGCTTATCCCTGGCAATCAACAATCCATACATTCATGTCCTCTAAAATATATCAACTTACTCTACCCAAGGGGATCTTTTCTATCCTCATCCAAAAAAGCATTCACAAGCTATCTTATTTATTCATTTTTATATACAACGCCTAGATATTCTCAATCTCTTTTTTTAGACATCCTACACAAGAATAAATGTCATTATATATAAAATAAGGGATACATTCTATCCCCAATAATTAAATATTCATATATTAAAATACACATCAATCTTTAAGGAAATACGGGATGTCCACTATCCCCAACCAAATCATACCTTCCTGGATAAAATCAATGGAATAACTATTGTCCCCATACATTCATACATACTCAACAGGGGCACCTAATTACTTTAAGAATAAGTCATCTTACACTTCTTGAGTTTCCATGCCTTCACATATAACTCAATGATCCTGTACATACCATCATATCATTTATTTCTCATTCCATCAATATATGATGAGAATGCAAAATGTCATATTTTATTCTCCTAATACTTCATCTTTTGCACCTATTTGATTCCTAAATATA
>JAYJMB010018299.1:14304-36864 GCA_036873735.1 Pouteria campechiana
TGTTATTACTCTGCTAATGCCGATATTGTTATTGCTTGATGGTTAGGCCAGCCAGGGCTTATCGGGTGGGTGGAATGAAAAAAATTCGTCCAATCGGCCTCACTACTAGTATTATACATGGCTATTCGCCGCGGGGCTCTGGGACGGGGGTGATGTGCTGCGGTTGTATGCTATGGGAGGAGCACGGTTTCTGATTCTCCTCTGGTGCTTTCCTTATCCAACTTGTGCCTAATGGTGCTCAGCTCACCGAAGAGACAGTGACCTCCCACTGGCCCACATCGGGACGGTTACAATGCATGTATCGCAGGCATCCATGGATTGGAGGCACAGAGTCTAACTCAAGCGCTCGCCCGAAAACTACTGAAATCTGAGGATCACACAAGGAAATTTTCATTAGGAAAGTTTTACAAGTGCATTCTCATGCTGCAATAATACATTTGCTATAATACCAAGAAATCTGTTATTGGGCGGTTGAATGGCCGCTGCTGGTGTAGAATTTAATAATAATTATCTCAATTTTCACTTTGGGAAGTCATGCACGCATGCTTTGTTGCTATCCTTTAGGAAACAGAAGAGGTAAAAACGATCCACTCCCATTATTTAAGGGCCATGACGATTCGAAATGGATTCTGCACTTAAGAGTACGCGAATGCGCATCCGTTGCAAGCGAGCGAAGATGAAGAAATGTTTGTTTGCAGCCGAGGCCCGAGGGGACATGGATGCATCAAGTAGGGGGTTTGGCAACAATAACCTTACTATATATTTCTCGAGATAAGAAAAAAGGGCACCCACCCCGCCCACTGCACGGCCATCTGTGTGATCCTCACTCCCGCCGCCGCCGGTGCTTCAGCGAAAGGTAACGATTCCGAAGGATGTTGTCGCTCTCCACTTTAGTTCAAATTCATTACAATCCCTGTTTTCTTTTTACCTTTTGTCATTTCCTTGTTCTGTACACTACGGCTGTATTTGCATCGTTTATATCTGATCGAAGATGAGTTGGGATTGTATCGGTTGGGAGAGTGATGTTCCCTCCCTTCGTCCTTTTTTGTCTAGCCCTAGTAATAATTATTGTTTCCTCATTCGATTCTTCGCGTAGAAATCCCCTACTTTTCTGCTCTTTAATTTCCAAATAAGCAACACTTTATGCCGTTTCTAGGTACAGTTGTTAATGGTTGCATGTTAATTGCAAGACGCATGCGCTCGTAGCGTTGTAAGCGTGCGTACACGCTAGTTCTTCATAAAGTGCTTTTACAGAATCGAACCTGGTTATTGGATGGATCACCTTTCTAAAGGCCTTCACTAGAAACATCTCGGGAAGGAATGGCCACTGTTGACAGGCATAGCGGACTGCTGTGTTGTGTACTTGGAATCCGTTCTATTTCAATGCCAAATCTAGGATGATGGAGGGGGAAAAAAGGAAAGAAAATCTGTGTCGGATCACAGTTGGAAAACTCTGAAAATGGAGGGGTTCCTTCTTTCTGGGCCACCATATTTTTGGATCAGGCAGCAATGGATTATAGGCCCGATGGCTTTTTAAGCTCACATTGGGTATAGAGGTTGCACTTTTCATCTGGCTATGATTTCAAGTGATGCTGAACGAGGTTAGATGCTTGGGCAACACGGGTTGAAGTTGATTGAAGCATAAAACCTTCATGGTTATATGGTTGATGGTTGTGATCCAAGAGAAAGAAATAGATGAAAACATGTGGTAGTTGAAAGGAATTATTGATCCTCTCTTCCATTGCTCTTTTCATTATGGGTCATGGGAAGAAGAAGGAAAGAACAAAAAACTAATTTGATACTTGCCATTTTGGGGTTTAGGGCATTGCTTGGCACTACTGTATGGCTCTTGGCTTGTGTCCTTGGTAGGTTTTGAGTCTTGGAAAGTGCCTCTTCAAAAGGAAATGAAGATGTGACTGCATATGTCTTGCCCGCCCTATACCCTGAATTGGGAATCCATTTACAGGGACCAAGATGGTAGCAAAACTAATAGATCCTCAATTCACCATAGTTGCGTTCAACCAAAGCCCACCCTTTTAAGAGTGTAGGGTAGAATCTTCTTGGTCTGTCATAATATTTCTTTAATTCATAGAATTGTAAGCATGTAGCTCTGAAAAGCAGGGTGTTTTCGGATGCATTTACAAATGCAAATGTAAAGGTAAAAGTCCCCATCCCATTTCATTAACTGATATGACATTTATCTATTATCATCTAACAATCCTACTTTTTTCTCGTCATTACCTATATGTCTCATTGTAACTTTCTATATGTTTTTGTCTCTATTCATTTTATTGCTAACATCACCCTCCTATTCTACGGACTTCATTTTCATTTCCTTCTATGTTTTCCACTATTCAAACACACCCTAATGAAAATATTTTAGCTATTTATCGAGGGCACTAATCGACAATAGATTTGTTGGAAACACAAATACAAGAGGAATATATGACACACAAATAAATTTTATTGGTGAAAGGTTCCTCTCCGAGGATTAAGGATTTTAGAAAGTGAGCTATTGGCTATTTTAACTAATATTACTCAACATGGGAGACCAGGTGATAAGGTGTCAAGATCTTGAATAAAAATACACAAATTCAAGAGCAATATATGACACAAATATATTTTATTGGTGAAAGGTTCCTCTCCGAGGATTAAGGATTTTAGAAAGTGAGCTATTGGCTATTTTAACTAATATTACTAAACACGAGAGACCAGGTGATAAGGTGTCAATATCCTGAATAAAAAAATCAAGTCCTTGAGCATGCAATGCATATATGCTAGTTGGTGTGCATGTCTTCACTTTTTTAATTATTAAGATTTGGTCCCTTTTCTTTGTCCCAATGCTTCCTTTATTTATTATCCTTAACAAATAAGGATACAAAAGTGAAATTTTGGTCATAGGCATGTATTTTTCACTAGGAGAGTTAGCGCCCAACTCTTCTTTCGCATCGAGACATTTAATCTGACAAGTTATTTGTCATCTAGATTTAAGACCCTCATATTTTGGGGTTAGCAAGTGATTTCAATCTCCAAATGTTTGTATTGGAAATTGATTCAATGGTTCTTTTGTCAACTATAATGTTCATGGATGACATTGCTTCCTAGCTTACTGTCATCATCATATTTTATTTTGATGTAAAAGAGATGTAAAAGTTCTAAAAGGGGAAGATATAAAAGAGGTATAAAAGGGGAGATATTGATATTAACAATATAGAGAGTGATGTCAATGGTAAAGTAAATAAAGATGATATACATATATGTGTATATATATAGATATATATATATATATAGAGAGAGAGAGAGAGTGGTGATCTCATACGCATATGCATAGACACTCCTTGACGCGCAGAATGTTTTGGTCGATGTTTGGTTCCAAATGTTGTCATATCCTTGACGCGCAGAATGTTTTGGTCGATGTTTGGTTCCAAATGTTGTCATACCATCAAACTCCACGCTCCCTCCATAATTCAAGAAATATTATTTTCATGATGGATATCCAAAAAAAAAAAATGAAAATCTTAAATGGCACATTGCCCCATTTGATAATACAATATAATTCAAGACTCCTTAAACACACTCTTATAGGACACAATTTTTTTGTATTTAGATCGCAAGTTAAACAGAGAATGGTGGCATGGGAAGGAAAGGAAAGGAAGAAAAAGGATGTAGGTAACATGGGGATGATGTCGGCCATTAAATATTGAATTAAAATAGATAAGTTAAAAATAATTAAAAATACAGATAATAACAGAAAAAATAAATTTGTTGAAGAGAATATATGTCAAATCAAGCATTGAAAAATGAATTTTCAATGGAAATGATTTCCTTTCCATGGAACCAACCAAGCTCGACAGGTAGAGATGAGCAAAAAAATGGTCCATATTTTATTTGATTATTCATACTATTTATTTTTATTCAAAATTTAATTTTATAAGATAAATTTTTTTTGATTATTTCATGTGACTTCTTTGAATAAAAATCATAAAATATCTACTTTTGAATCAATATTACTCACATAAATATTATATTATCATAAATTTATAAATATAAATTTATTTTAAACATAATGTATGGGCCTAATTAAAAATATAAATAATATTATTAAGAAAATAATACTCATATAGATTGATGATTTATTTTTTATCTTTATATGCTAATGATATGGGAGGACAGAGAGAATCAATTGCCATAAATTTTTTTGAGATGATACTAATGCAGAAAAAAGTGGTTAACAAAAGATTTAGATCTTGAATATGCATGATGTAGGCACCGCTTTTCTATTCAGCTCTACCTTTAGGTGGAGCGTAAGCCACATCCCATACAGCAGTTGTGTTGCAACTGCTGCCTACATGTTCTGCTGCATCGTAAAACGAATTTCTTTCTTCTACAGGGTGGGGTTTCATTTCAATTCAAAAAAGTTGTAAAAAGAAAAGAAAAGAAAAAAGGAGATAATTTTTTTTTCCTCGGATGCGGAAACACTGAGCCTATTTTCTTTGAAGGAAGGCTGTCAACCAGCTGTTCTCCTGCACTTTACCCCGCCTTAAGCCAAACACAGAACAAAACGTTTGTGTGCATAAATGAGTGTCTACACATATGCGTATAAGATCACTACCCATATATATACATATATATAGGCATTGGTATGAAAAAGGTATGGTTTTTCTTTATAGTTAAATGTTATTTAAAATAAAGATAATGTTAACAAGTAGGTTTTATGTTTCATAAAACCCAAATTAAACAGTGTGAATTTAAAATCTGAAATTGATTCCTCATGTGGCTGATCTTTGAAATTATTATTGGTAATCTCTCTCTCTCTCTCATATTGTTTGAGGTTTGGATGTGGAGTGGGTTGTCCTTGATATTATTAGAGTAATTGGACTTTGTTTCTCTGATATGATTCTTTTCTGATCGGAAGATGTGTTTAGTGATTCCCCCTTCCTTCCCGTCTAACATTCTTACAAAGAGCTTTCTAAAAGGAGTTTCAGAAGAACTTTCAAAATAAACTAATGATCTTTGATGTGATAACTTTTATTTAATAATATCATCTCTATCAAGTAATTTTGATATAACTTTTCCTATTCTGATTTTATTTCAAATTATTATATTTCCTTATTCAATGACCTTGAAGCTTTGTATCTGTCGGTTTTGAGAAAGATGCCTCATATGTGTTTTTTGCTTTACAATAAGTCGAATATATAATTGCTAGGCAGAAAAAAAAAAAAGGAATCCCAAACATTCCCTGCTTTCTCCAACTGTTTGGGATTCTGGTATAGAATCATAAGCCATCCATCTTGATTTTTGGGAAAGTCAAAACAGTTGATATTCTATTCTCATATATAAGTTAACCTACCAGGTGACCATCGATTGAGCCTGATAATACATTTATTTGTCTTGCACAACTTTCAACAGTTTGAGTAGAATTCATCCTCAGCTAGAAGCTAGAATGGCCATAAGTTTAAACAGCATGAATTTGCTTTTAGGACAAAAACTTGTGGAAACTGGTTGCTTCTTTTGTCACTGCAGACATTTTATATTCCTCTTTATTTATTTTTTTCAGTATTTTGTGCTACATACACATTCTATTTTGCATTCATGCTTTGGTATTTTTTTTTTTTTTTTTGCCAGGTACAATGCAAGGTGCAATTCGGGCAATTGTAACCCATGGAAACACTCTCAAACAGGCAGTTCTACAACATGTTCGTATCATGGGGCCACTCATGCGCCCTCCCATGTTTTCACGTTATGAGTCTGTTTCCTCTGCTCGTTTGGAAGAGCATGGATTTGAGAGCACTACCATTGCTGACATTTTGAAGGCTAAAGGTAAAAGTGCTGATGGGTCTTGGCTTTGGTGCACAATGGAAGACACTGTTTATGATGCTGTCAAGTCGGTATGAGCTTTGCTTTTTACCTCAGAGAGTTCTTTACCATGTATTTTAAGAACTGTCTTATTGGAACATTGTTATTAGAATATAAAGTATGGTTCTTTTTTTCTTCATATAATGCTAAAAAAATAAGATAAAAGTAATCCTATATTTTGTATTAGCAATCATTGCACAGGTTGCATTTCAAGGTCCAATAAACTAGATGCATACGTGTGCATATGCACACATGATGTATATGAAGGATCTTAGCTGTTATATTGGTTAGCTGATAACTTTGTTTGAGCAATGTAGATGACCCAACATAATGTTGGAGCTTTGGTGGTGGTAAAACCTGGAGAGCAAAAGTCTATTGCTGGCATTATCACAGAGAGAGGTAATAAAAATTTGCTCAATTGGAATTTTTTTTTTACATATTGTTTTTGACTGCAAAACACAAAGTGAATCATTATAGGAAACTAGAGCACCTGTGAAATTGAAACCATCATATTTTTCCAGTCGTTACACTAATTGGTCTGCTGAGAAATAAGTGCTTCATGGGAACAGATTTTTTTTAAAAGGAAAGCATTAATCTTTTTTTTTAAAAAAAAAGAAGCTTTACAATCAGATGTGTGGATTTCTGATTATTGTAGGCCCATGCCCGGGGCAACATTTAGCCTGTACGAGTGCATTTGTCATAACTAACTGAAAGGGCATTCTTAGAAACAGTTACTTCCATCTATTTTTGGTTGGAGATATGATCATTTTGGTTTGTGAGTTGGGAAGGGGTGTAAATGGAAAGCTAGAACTATGTCTAAGAATCTGAGGTTTCAAAATTAGTGGAATGTAAAGAAAGAACATAAAATGGTTTTCTTGCTCTTTTTCCTTTGTGATGGCTATGGTTTATTGACAAGATGTGTGTGCTCTTCATAGATTTAGCAAGTTATCCTAAAACAAAAAAATGAGCACAAGGAGTGGGGTGGAATAAAAAGGGTTAAAAACTGCAAATTTGTTAACTTTGTTGACCAGGGAGTTCATACACATGATCGTTTTCAAAATCATTTGTTTGTGAAAGCAGAGAGTCTTCTTTTTTCTTTTCTTTTTTAATTCATTTTATTTGAATCTGTGATTTTACTGGAGGGATGAAAGTGGAGATATTGAGAGAGATGTTGCTATTGGAATCAAACTGGGCAGAACTGGAGCTGTATTTTTGGTGCTTCATGTTGTTGCTATAAAACTATCACAGTAAAGTGGGATTTTGAGTGGATGTGTATAAAGATTAGCTGAGCTTTCTAAGACAGGGTATTGAGTGGTTTAAAAGAATAGGCTCATGCAATGAGTAATTTGAAATGGGAATGCTAATAAGGTATGGTTAAGAGTTTAAGTTGAGGGTTCAAGGACTCTGCCTGAGGGAACTTTGGAGTAGGACAACTGTGTAAGAAGACACAGGAAATTGTTCTTGGATTGGAGTGCATGCGAAAAACCATGGTTATGCTGAGTATAAGCAATATCGATGACCTATGGTTTATCTGATACCCGATAAAGTTGAATAATTGGACAGGCTTTTTCAGCAAAGAGAAAATAATTAAAAACGAATGAAGAAGGAAATGAAAATTGGTTGCATAGGTTTTTTATGGTAACTCTAATTAGTTGGGCTAAGGGCTACTGATGATAATGATGTTTTTGTCTCATATTACTTTTAGTTCTTTCTTGACAGGTGAGAATCCTTGGTGAAACATAATCATGAAGTCTTATTGGTTGAGGGAGTTCAAAGGAAAACTAAGGACTCAAAATAAGTGGTTCATGTGATAACAAAAATGTTAGTTGAAATATTGGTAACTCTATATTTCTTCTGCTTGATTATGCTGTTGTAAAAGTCCTAAAATTGGACACCTTACAGGGCAGGAGTGTTATTATTATTATTTTTTTGGTGTGAAATAACACAGTGAGAACTAGTGATGCTCAGTGGACAGCGTCTTCTCACTGCATTTAACATTCAAGCAATTCAAGCATATGTGATCATCAGCTGGTTCTGAAGACATGAATCTGAGCTGCTGTTGATTCCATGAGCTGTTCATTTGTTTGGCTAGGACTCCAACTGGATTGTCTTGTAGATGAACTTTTTATCGACAGCCTCTAATGTTACTGAGATTGCATGATGAGTCCAATATTTCTAAGGATTTCCCAACTATGGCACTTTTAATATTTTCATTCACATAAATTCTCATTAGGATGATGCCAAGTCCTGGGTGAATTGCCAACAACCCATTCATCCTGAATCTAGCATGTGGTAGTGTTATCTCTGCAGCATTCTATCATTTACGTCAGATTATCACTTTTCAAGCAGGCTCTTAGACATTTGATGTGCTTTAGAAATATGCATTGAAAATCACTGTTTCTGCGATCAATGCTTTTGAGTTTTTATTAAAAAAAAAGAAAGAAAGAAAGGCGTTACATTAAAAGAAATGAAACAAGCATTTGACTGCTTGAGAAAAGACAATTTATCTCATCAACATATGTGCTTTTGTTTTGATTTTCCATATGCCAATGTTTTGAGTGTTAGAAAAAATAAAACAGGCTTTGACTATTACATGAAAGAGATTCTATCCCATTGACATATCTGCTTAATTTTTGATTTTCCAGACTATCTGAGGAAGATCATTGTGCAAGGAAGATCTTCGAAGTCAACGAAAGTTGGGGATATTATGACTGAAGAGGTTTTGAAGCCCTCTCGTGCAAAGATATTCATTGTGGATAGCAATTTTACAAGCAATGTTTTATAGCAGACTATTTTTTCTTTGTTTTATTTTTTCCCTAACAGAACAAGCTGATTACAGTGACACCTGACACCAAAGTTCTGCGGGCAATGCAACTTATGACAGGTGCGTCAAGTGACTGCATTGTGTCCTATAAGCAGTAATAAATTGTCTTAAACTGACTGAGAATTGTTTGGATTTTATGTTGGCAGATAACCGTATTAGACACATTCCAGTAATTGATGATAAGGAGATGATTGGAATGGTATCCATTGGAGACGTTGTTCGAGCTGTGGTGAGTGAACATCGTGAGGAACTGGACCGTCTGAATGCCTTTATCCAGGGAGGTTACTAGCATTTTAGTTGGTTGATGCTGATGATGATGACAAACTGATGCTGAAAGAGGCTGCACTTTGAACTGGACATAGAATGTTTGTACATGTGTTTTGCTTCCTGTCACTACTCTTCAATGGGTCTTCTGAGTAGCCTATTCTCTGTTTGTGAATAAGATGGGCTACCACAATAATGAAAAGACAAGAAGGGGGAAAAAGTCATCCATGCTTGATGATATGATCTATTTGCAATGTTTATCATATTTGGAGTAGGCAGATGAAAAACAGGGTGTTCTGTGGGCGCATGTCTTGCAGTGCTAGGAGTTCGCAGCACATACTGGTCATCGTCATCAGTGGGGTATCGCTAGGATGGTAATTTGATTCCTTATACGCAGAATTAAATCAGAGGCCAATGGGCCTCAGGCTTTAATTGAAGTATTGAACCTGTGTGCTTCCATTTAAGAGCATCAACGACATGGTGGTATTGATCTAATTTACATCTTGATGGGAGAAGCTGTTATAGCAAGGTGTAGTGGATGGGGCATGATAATTTCTTTTTCTTTTTCATCGTTATTTAGAGATGAGTCTTCAAATGCGGCTGGGGGAAGCTAGTAAGAAACTGCCCTTCCCATATTTCTTGGGGAGTTGAATGGTCGAAAACATTCTGCAAAGTGCAAATTGGAAATGCCTCATTGCCGTGCAGGATCCAGAATTTCCATGATGTGAAAGATAAGTTCGCCTTGAGAAACAAAAAACATCAACCTCTACCTCTGTTGTTGATGCGTTTGTTCCGCTTCTGGATGTTGATGGGTTAGGGGGCGGGGAGCCATGAGCCTCAGACATGCATGGCGGAGGTTGAATTGCCTCTTCTGGGTTTAGGACTTTTAAGGCCTCATAAATAGGTATTTACGTATTTAATGTGCCGTCACACTCCTGGGAGATGCAGGGCGATCTCACTTTAAGAATGGCCTGTTGAAAAAAGCGTTGTCTAGTGCTTAGTGCCTACAAGGGCCTACTATTCTCTCCACCTAAATCCTTTTGACTGGCCTTTTAGTATTTCAGTTTAATCAGGCAGCCTGTAATACGTTTTTTTTTTTTAAAAAAAAAAAATGAAAGTACAGATGAGAACATTGAGAAGTCAGAAGTGTATGGTTTAAATATTTAAAAATGATTCTGGAGATAAATGTTTAAGATGTCAATTTCTATTACAGAATTCTAAGTTGTACTTCTAATAGTAGAGTGACAGGAATACCGAGAGTCAAACTAGTGCTTCTGGGTAATTTCGTGCCATATTCGCATGTAAACATAGCATAAGTAGATCCAAGGCATTGAGCACAATGGCAACGTGATACAAGACTTGGCTTTCGCTCTGCCATCAGTATTGAGTAAAACAATTTTATAGGTCTGCAGCCTGGTGTACATCAGTAGATTTGTTGGAAATCCTCAATCCCCTGCTCTTTTTGAACCGGGTGGGTTTCATACAATGAAAAGGGCGAAGGATCGCATCAGTAGATTTGTTGGAAATCCTCTATCTCCTGCTCTTTTTGAACCGGGTGGTGTTCATAAAATGAAAAGGGTGTAGGATGCTTTAGTCCAATTTTCTTGCTCAGGAATTAAAAGAAGAAGAAGAAGAGTACAAAGCAGCAGAGTGGACACAGCAGTAAACAAGCCCCGATTTCAGGGTTTCTTCTTTTCCTAACTCTTTAAAGGATTACAGATCAGTATTTACTTGACAGAGGATTTTCAAAGCCTCATCGAAAGTAAAGAATCGTTGGTCGGAATTAATAAGAAGAATCGAGAACATGAGAGAGAGAGAGGTATAGCAGGGTGTAATTTACTGCCTCTGCAACCAAGAATCTCTCAGCTGCAGTTCAGCAGCTTCGCCAAAGCACTTGGCCCTGACAAGGCAGAAATGGGTGCAGAAGCCCACAGAGGAGCAGACTCTGCTGGTCTTCAAGATGTAGCAAGCTGCACGATCAAGCCCCCTTCCTTGGATGACAATCCCCCATGATCTGGAGCACTGGCTGCATTCCATCAGGCTTCCATCTTCTTCATGGCCCTTGAGTTGCTCAACTAGAATGACTCCATCTGGCTTGGAGGTGCTGTTTTCCTTCCATCTCCTGGAGATGCGGGGCCAGCCCTCTGACACTGCCGGCTCTGTCTCCAATCTAGTCTTGGTCTTCGTAGCGGAAGACCCATCATCATCATCTCCCTCGTTCGAGTAGACATGGACAAGGAAAGGGTCTTCTCCAATGTTCCTCACAATCTGTTAGTTTGAGGAAAGGAAACACATGTGAACGAAAACCGACGAAGTAAAATAATTTAAAAAAAAAAGGTAAAAAGATGAATATCAGTAGTACTAACCTCGGTAACGGAATCCCTCATCCACTCGTCCAGCTTGTTGGCGCAAACGGGCTCCTTGTCGTTGCTCCTCGTCTCCTTGCCCATTGTCTTAGATGCCTGTTGGTTGTTGTAATAAGAGGGATCTTCTGCCGCCGCCGCCGAATAGATGGAAACACGGCTTGTCCTCGTCGTGCTCAAGCTCCCACTTTTCATTGGAAGATTCGCGCAAGCGAATCGCAACATCTGACTCTTCCGAAGTGGCTTCAATTGATTAGAATCTTTCTCTGCATTCAGGAAAAGCCGTCGGCATCCTAGAGCCACAGACGAAGCAGCCATCGACGATAAATCTCAAAAGGAAAGATAGCTGCTGATAGATCGGTTTCAACGACAATGGGATGTGTTGCCGGCTCTATCTATCCCCCCTCCCTCCTATCCTAAAATGCGGGTCGGAGAAGGGTAAGGAGAGGAAGATTGAGGCGGGGGCTATGGCATGAATGAAAGAAGAAGAGATTCTTCCCCCAGTTTTCCTTCACGCACGCGACGCTATGCTGTCGGTCGCTCGCCACGTTTGCTTTCCATATATTGGCGTAGCCAACGCGGCTGGCATGCCTTAGGCACGGGCAGGCACGTTCCTTCACGCGCGTTTCTTGCTCTGCACCTGCTTCATGTTTAACTCATGCCGACTCGGATTCTCTCTCTTCTTCCACGTCAGCTCAGGCGCCCGCAATTCTGTGCTGTTGTGCTCGCTAGTCCATCCCCTGGCAACAATTGGGCCTGTCAGACGCTGTCGGTAATCTACATTTTGTTAATTCATCCGGAGCTTCTCAGTAATCCCCTCGCGCTCACAGTTTAATCTCTCCGGTTAGAAATATTATTTATTTAATAGTAGAAATCGGTAAATTAAGGTTATCCACAACATATAAAGCATTGTTATCATACCCAACTAGGGTGCAAATGGGGTTGGTTTATGTGGGGTTGCCACAACAATAACCATATTTATATAAACTCCTACCCAACTCTATTTTTATTATGCAAGTTGATTTTGAGTTAGGTTCGGATCAATAATTAGGATCAATTTGATGGAAAGCTCAAATTGTTCCAACCTTGTAAGAGAGATTACATGTTGTGGTCCATACCATCCAACCATCTAAGCATGAATAGATAAGTGACATATGAAAGTAGGTATACACATTCAAATGATTTGTTAATATAGTTAAAAAATTACTTGGGCTACATGATTCGACCTACTACAAGATTTCTATAATAAGTATGACTAAATCATCGACCAAAAAGAGTTTAAATATTGTCCCAGACTCCTTCTCTAGTTCAAAAATTTAAGTAATATTTAAAAACATAGATCTAATTGATCATAAATATAGAAAATTAAATAATAAATTTAGATTAATGTCTGATTTATGATTGAAGCAGTGGAAATATGTTTTATTATATTATATTTTATAGTTAAAATATATTAAAACTGTTGTTTGAACAGTAGTAAACCAATCGTTCATCCAATGTTACATTGAGGCATTAAGCAAGAGTTCATAAATAAACAAGACAAGTGCGCTGCAATGGATCATGGTCTCCAACACTTTAATATTTTGTTTCAATTTATCTCATCTAAATGTGCTGCATAACTCGGTGAAATAAATATGAAACATAAGATAAAAAAATAACAAAAAATAGGAATAGTAAGATTGTATTGTGAGGCTACAATGAGCAAGGAACTAGGGTTAAGATATTTTGGGAATATATTCTATTTTTTAAATATTTATTATTATATATATGAGTTGGATCAGTTGATTTTTTAACCAAGTGACCATTCTCAATCCTAATTAATAAACCCAACCTAGAGTATGCTGTCTAGAATTGGTATCACCAGATTCGAGTCAAGCCATCCCAATTTGCATCCCTAAACTAAATTGGTAAGCTGATCATTTAGTTCAATATTAATTTTAATATTATTAATAAAATAAAAGATCTATATATTTAGATTAACATCTATTATTTAGATTTTTCAAAATTATGGTGTATTATTTTTTATTTTAAAAAAAAACTAATTCAACTGATTGAATCAGCTAATCAAACCAAGTAAACGCCTAAACAATTTAACCACATGTATAACATTGGTATAAAACCTTTAATGGATATTTTTAATTCAAATACCTTCTCCATTTTATAAAATAACAATATTACCCTTTTTTTCATGCATGTTAAAACACGCTTGGGAGTTTTCCATTGTAAGGCAAAGTTTAATTTTTTCAATTTATTTTATCATTGTTTTAAACCATTCATTAAAACTATGATTTAAGTAAAATACTTGAAGAGTCAAATAAATAAAAATATTAAAATTTATATTTTTATCCATCCAAGCAATTTTAATTTGTCTACTTGTTTATGTTTCTAATTTTATATAATATCTTATTCAGGTTGCTTTATAAAAATATAATTCTGAATTATTTTATTATTATATTATTGATCGAAATTGTACTCTTAAAAATTTAAGATAATTTAAGTCAATTACTTTAATTTTTTAATTGCCCTTAATATTGACATTAGAAATTTATGAATAAATTAGATATGTGTATGAATTTTAGAAGACTGGTAAGTAGTAATTTTTTATATAGAAATATAGAAATAATATTGAAAAAGTTTTGAATTAGTACTTGGAGTTTTGGACGGCAAAGGAGGATTCTTCATCGTCTTGCTTAGCACATGCCAACTTTTCCGACAGAGTCGGTCGCAAAGATCAGGGCAGAAAAGATGACAAATTCGAGGGTCGAAACGAATCGAATCCATTCCATCCCAAATAGAACAATCTTATTCGTTGTTGCTTTTCTATCCGGACGAGTTGAGAGCGAGAGGCGTGATGGATCATGATCAGCCACCTGGGATTGGGAATACGAGCAAGGGCAACAGCACATACAGTAGCAAGGAGGAAGGTCGTTGGGGCACTTGGGTGATGGGCAATCCGGCAGCGCCTCAAACACATCCAGGCAACCAGCAGGCTGCTACTTGGGTTGCTGGTTATCCCATCCCATCCTCTTCCAATCCCGCTCAACTCAACGCCAACTACATGAACTACCCTGTCCATCCTCCATCTTCCACCTACCAATACCCTCCTCCTCCCCAGTCCACCAACCCCTACGTCCATGCGTCTCCCGTCGCTGGATGCTCTGCAAAACGTATGTCAGTGCTTATGCATACTTATCACTTTCTTTTCCTCTCCTCTATCCATTATCTACTTTCTCACTTCTTGATTTTCTTCTGCCCAATCCCAATCAATGATTTGGCATTGGTGTCTCATCATCTCAGGTCCCATGGAAGTGCTCCTCGACTCCTTCGGCCGATGGGGGCAAAAGGTGGAACAAGCCACAAGAAAGGCTGAGGGCTTTGCTGGGAACGTCTGGCACCACCGTGAGTTCCTTGCCCTCTAACACAGTTGGAACCATTTGTGCTTTTATTCAACACGCCCTTTTTACTTTTCTTTTATCGCAGTTATCTGCTTTGCACATATTTTCTGTAAATAGAGGCCATCGATATACACATGAATGCAATTTTTTTATCCTTTTGTTTTTTAATGTGACACTGAAGACAATACGGTTGTGCTTATGCTCAGCCTGCTTACTCTCCCATCTTCTGCAATCTTTTATTTGGGAATATTTTCTCTACTTTTGATTTTGTTTGTATTATTTTGCTAAGAAATCCGTTGTTTTCATGCGGAATTCCTTAATTTGAATATTCAACCCATCTCTAAACCTACGATGATCCCCAGTAGCACTTGCCAAAGATAGCCTTGATGCGACTAGAGATGCTACGTGAACTGGGGGGTTTTGGTTGATGTGTCAACCCAATCTGACGTTGGGTCCAATGTAGTCCAAGGAACAAAGATCTCACCCGTAGCCCCATGGGACCTTTGCATTACTAGATTGGGTTGGAAACATATGTGATTTTATTTGATTTGCTTAAGATGACATATGCTTGTTTCATGTTTATTCTGAATAATATGCCTAAGTTTTCTTTGGTTCTTCCTAGATGGGATTGATGGGATCCATTCTATTGTGAATGTGGTTGTTTTAACAGACCTGTTGCGTGAGCTTCCAGCTATAAAGCCTAAAGTCAAATTTTTTGAACAGTAAAAACAGATTCCGTAACACACTGACTGTAGAGGGAGTGGATGACTGACTTAATAGGAACCTAGTTTTTGCTATATATCATGAATGGACTGTGGTTCATGTCATGAACACATTAATTTTATGCTTTTATACCGTGCAGTACAGAAAACATTACATACAACATGCAGTTTCTGCATATTTTATAGCTTGTAGTACAGAGGAGTCTTGTTCAGCATCATATCCCATATAATAGTTTGTGGTGGAGGGTCCACACAACAAACTGCCAATATTAGTAGCAGAAACAGGAATCTCTGGACAACAATGGGCACCCACACCTTATTCACTGGTGTTTGGGGCCAAATCAGTACTTCCATTAGAAGTCCAGCTGCCCTTGCTCAAGGTTGCCCAGTAGTAGAACAAGATTCATGTTAATGGATCAATTTAATGAGATAAGGTTTGGGGTTTATGTTGATGCTATCATCATCAAAAACTGTTTCCCACCAAAGTGTGGTCTGCTAGATGGATTATATTCAATCTTGAATTATGTCTGTCCTTTGGTTCTCTTATAGTCTTCTAACTTGATTAATTTATTCTTCCTAACTAGCACAGATTCTGGTTTCAATTTCATATGACCAATCCACCTGAGTATATTTCTCTCATTTTATTACCAATGTTGATGCTGATGTGACCCGAAAATAATTTTAAGTTTGTAGATGTACTGCCCTTTCTGCTTGGACAAACCTTCCTCAAATAACTGGTAAGAGTTTGAATCTCAAAAACTGCTTGAAGTGATGCATCTAATCAGCCGGATGATTTTACCAGTTTAAACCTCAAAAACCGCTTGAAGTGATGCACCTAATGAGCTAAATGGTCTGTGGTGTATCCAATGAGATTATCTCTAAAGTCTTTTACAAAAAATTGGCTTCCTCTTTGGGTGATCATTCTTTTTGAAGCAGAGACTTATAGACAAGAGTCTTATTGGGCACCTGAAACTAAGGGGCAGATGTGTTCCCAAAATACTCTTACCTACTGGCGGAATAGCAACCTGCTCTACATTGCACTGTTGGCAATACTGCTAGTAGAATAACTTATATTAGGAGCACTATATTTATGCTACACATGATAGTGCTTTAGGCATACTGTGGTGTGGTATATGATCCTGAATCATTTTTATATGGCAATTGGGGATAAGGCTTAGATGACAACTACAATGGTGATGACCTTTTTCTGGCAGTCAAAACTGGTCCTAGCGTCAGTGATGCTGCCATGGCAAGACTTGCTCAAGGAACAAAGGTGCTTGTGGAAGGGGGACACGATAAGGTTTTTCAACAGACTTTTGACATCTTGCCTGGAGAAAAACTGCTGAAGGCCTATGCTTGCTACCTGTCAGCTTCATCAGGACCCGTGATAGGGACACTATATATATCCACAGGAAGGATAGCTTTTTGCAGTGACAATCCTTTGTGTTATACTCCTTCCCCAGGGCAACAGGGATGCTTTTACTACAAGGTACTAGTCTTTTCATTTTTTTAGGACTAGGTTGCATCTCAGTGCTTCTCTTTGTACAATCTAATCAACATAGGCATACTTTTAATTTTCAGTATAATGATTAACGTAAGATGACTGAACATTAATGTTAAAAGGCCTTTTTCTTTTTAAATCTGCGATATAGAATCTGAAGGGTTGGTTATAAAACGTTTGATTTTGCTGTGGTTTGTTCATGGTAGTGCCTTTAGAAATATTCTCCCATACACAGTGTCCTAATAGCATCCAAATTAAGGCAAAGTTTTGTCATGGCCCCCTTTTGACATCAGAAACAGAAATGAGAATACCTATTGCTGCTGGGGGGAAACAGTTCAGAAATGCTACTCTGTGTAAGAGTTTCACCTTAATACATCCATTGAAAATTAAGAAAGGAAAAAACTATCTTTGCTCAATAAAAGAAAATTTAGTAGATGGTGTTCTTGAGCATGGTCTTTGTGCAATGTGCATGCATAAAGAACATGTATCATAGATTTCCTCTGTGGACAGATTATGTTTACAATAAGGCACTGCACATGAAAGACATAAAAGAAAGATTACTCCAAAAAGTTATAAATAATCGCAAAGAAAGAGCATGATGTACTGCTATATTAGAAATGTTTGCCCAATCATAGCAAGCACCCAAGAAGGGGGTGAATGATATGGATGCCTCGATGATCAAGGGTTCAATCAGCAATCATTGGTAAAAATGGAAAAATAGAGAGAAGGGATAGAGAGGATAAGGATGGCCTTAACCTACTTGCATTCGACAATGATCAAAAGTTACAAATGATAAGATCCCGCCTTTCTTTATAGGTTATCCTCTTTAACTAACTAGAACCTATGGTAATTCTTCATTGGTTCCCAAGAATAGACATGGGTCATGCTCCTAATTTGCTTGGCCCAACCCCTGAATACAAATGAACTAATGCATAAACTCCCATATAATTGGCTAAATACAATCCATGGAAACTTATACTATCCAGTCATACTAAGATAGGTTGCCACACTATTGTGTCACATCATTATGTTGCCATGTCATCATTGGGTGTTCACATCAGCAAATTAGGTGTTTCAAAGCTTTAAACCCAAATGGTGGTGGGAAACTAAGATTAAAATGCAAGCAGAATATGCAACAAGCACATACAATAACACACAATGATATAATAGGGTTCTGTCCAAACTTTGATGCCTATTCCACTCCAAAGATCCTCCAACCTTCGGTTCTGCTATTCACATACTGAAATAATAAATCATCGCATGTTGCAACTGCTATCTGAATGCTCAAGCTCCAAGTTTACAACACAATCCTCTGACTGTTCTCTGGATCCAAGCTTCAGGGGGCTTCCCAACTTGCAGTTCATTTACTGTCTTGTTGGTGTAGAGCATCCTCAACAAGGGATATACCAATTAAGAAAAAAAAAATCCTCAAAATACGCTAGATACAAAAGCTAAAGCACATTAAAAATAAAGCTCTTAAATGACTCAACACTGGAGAAACTTCTTGCCAAATGTGGTGATGGTTTTCACTTGAATGCTCTTGGAAACCTTGAAGCAGTTGAGAAAGCCTTCTCATTAAGATGGGCAAAAATCATCTTCAAGCTTTCAATTATCATTCCTTTTATAAAATTCTTCAAGATATAGATTTTGGAGAAGAAATAAAGCTTTTGCAAGACACCAACAGTTTGCACATTGGGAAGATTACATTTCATGCCTTTTCATGAACAGTTGGTTAACCGAGGCCTAGACTCTGGTCGATTGAGGAGGTGCTTGCAAATCCAGAGTGTTGGGTCACCTCCTTTGGTCACCTGAGCATGTGTCTTTGATTGACAAAAAATTTGAATCAATTTAGTTTTGATTGAACAAGTCCTCTCTTGGTGCCTTGAAGTCTGAATGTAATCCTTGAAACTTCTGAGCATTTTCCTGACACCTTCAGTCACCAAGCATGCCCTGTCAGTTGCTAGGAATGGCCTATCCAGGGAGAGAGAAAGGGAAAGAAAGAAGGAGATAAAGGGGAAGTCTTTAGAGGGAATAAGGGAGAGGGGCATTAGAGGGTTTGAGGGATAGAATGTAGGGAGAGAAATTGTAATGACCATGAGTGTCGGCAACATTATTTGATCGGTGTGTGTGCTAGTTTTTTTTTTAATATTAATAATGTGTGTATGATTATTGGTGGTTGGCTTGTATGCATTTGATTTTTAAATGATGCAATTATGAGTTGATGACATGTATGTATTATTGCTCCCTAATATAAGTATAAACAAGAGGGACAGGGGGAGCAAAAGAAGAGTCGTTGCTGTCAGAGAAGAGAGGGAGAAGAAAGGAAGAAAAGGAGAATGAGAAAAATTAAGGTTTTCTAATTTTTCTTCGTGGATTTTTAGGTAAGTAATTTAGATATATCTATGTTATCTATGTGATAATTATACTGGTTTAGATCGTTAATTAGATGATTATAAACTGTGTTTTTAGTTGAGATAAATGTTCATATGCATGTTATTTGGGTGTGCCGAAATTAAAGAATATAAAATTTCATTTTCATTGATTATGTCTAGTTTTTATTAATTCACATGCCATATGAATTTTGTGAAAATTAGATGTGAAATAATTGTTTAATTATTGAAAAACATTCTTGTACGTTGAAAATAGAATTTTGTTAAATTTTATATTTGACAAAATTACATATTGAATATTGGGCTTAAATCAAAGGTCTTGTTGTGTCCTAAAATATTGTCAATATAAGGAGTTATTGACAAAAATCCAATTGAAATAAAAGTATTAAAGAATCATATTCACATGAGTGACGTTGTCAACTTTCTGACAACATCCATAAATAATAATAAAATATATATATATTGAGAATGAAATATGATTTATAAATGTGATTTGGATGATCTGAACTATTGAATATATTCTAAGCATTGATATTAGCTTATGATAGAAATTTCGGGTTAAAATAAATTTATTTAGTTGGTTAAATTTGATGAAATGTGGAAATTAGAAAAATTAATAAATCTGATATTTTTTTTGGCCAGATTGAATATGAAATACTCTAAATGATCAATAATGTCATTACAAATTTTAGTTGAAAATTTTCAATGTTGTAAGTTTGAGAAATATATATATATATAATATGTATATATATTTTGGGACGTAAGTCCCTAACAGCTTGAGTTGCCTGGAAATTCAGGTAGGTAGGCCAGACCAGCCCAGCCCATTATTAGCAGGCTCTAGGCAAGGCCCATCCCAATGCAATAGAAGTCCAATAAGCTTGGTCACCGGTCCGGCAATGAACGAATGACTCAGATTAATTTCATCATATCTTGACCATCTGACATCTATTTTGGATGATCAAGTAGTTTCTTGGACATTCTGGATCTAGTGGAATGGTCAGATTGTTCAAAAGGTGACCAGATCATGTGAAATTGAATGATCATACCTGATTTATTAATATATGGACCCCACGATATCTGATTTGGACAATCGGGTAGTCAATCTTGAGGTTTTTGAACATTCTGGATTTAATGAAGATGTCAGATTATTCAAAAGATGACTAAATTATATAAGAATGAATGGTTAGATTTGTTGTGATGATATCTGGATCCCACGAATATTCTGGATCCAATAGAAAGGTCAGATTATCCAAATCTTGGTTAGATCATGAGGTTGAGCGGACAGATGTGACGTTGGGTCCACCAAACAAGTCAAGACATGATCTGAGATATTGATGTGTTTGATGATGGTTAGATCATGAAGTTTGAGTGGATAAATATGATGATAAGATCTACTAAACCAGTCAGGACATAATCTAAGGAATAAATTTGATAAGATGATGGTCAACTAAAGAGGTTTGAATGAGCAACATAAAGGGATGAGATGTACTTTCCTAGATTGGTGCTGTGGTCGGTCAAACTAGACAGTTTATGATGTGTATTGTGATGTGATTAGTATTTTTTTATCACATGTGTTAGTTACATCTATTTTACTTATTGAGTTGCTGTAACTCCCCCCAAAATTATTTTATAAAGAATGCTGCTCACGGAAGACACTAATCGTGGTGTGGGGATAGGTGTGACAAAATGTTGCTATGAAAGTGAACTAATCGTGGTGTGGGGATAGGTGTAACAAAATGTTGCTATGAAAGTGATGTTAAAAATAAATATTGTATTTTTTGTTTTATGTTGAAAAATTGTGTTATGTGGTTTATATTGTAATATTTTCTTTAATAATGAATTGTTGTGGTTGCTTTTATAGTTATGTTTTATCTCTCGTAGTATAGATCTTGGGAGATTTCACCTATGGATTTGGAAATGACAGTTATTTATGCTATTTCTAGGACCGGAGCGTGATAGAAATGATCTTGGGTTTTGGGAGAATTGTAGGAGAAGGATCTAGAGGGAGGGATAGAGTAGTTTACCATAATAAGGGAGATGATTTCGATCCATTACACCATTGCCTTATATATGTAAAATACATGAAAGACATGTGTGTGATATGTGTGAATCCTTAATTCATGCATGATTCCTATTAATCATGAAAAAAGCTACTTGTACACAATTAACCGTTCCTTACATAGTCTACCCATGGATCATAGAATTGGTCCCTTGAAGGTACATTTCAAAACTCTCTTTACAGTACACTGTTTATGTAGGTTGACTCCTCGTCATCTCTTGTGCTCTTTAAGCATTCTTTGACTTTATTTTCATGGTCCATTGCTTCTATGAGAATTTTGGTCTTAACTTTAATGGTTTCCATGGATTCATGAATCTTTGAATGTATGGATAAACATTTGAAAGACCTTGATTAATTTCATTAAAACTTTACTTAAATGCTTTTTTCGAAATCACCTAAAAATCCTGTTAGATACATTAAACAAGTTATATATAATATTTTTGTTGTTGATCAAAATCAATCCTTGTAGTTAACGGTATGGAATTAGCTAATGGACACTCTTGTGTGTTACTAAGAAATACTGATAACTGATAGGTGTTATGCATGAGCAGTAGAAAGTCATTAGGTTTCATACAATCGAAGCACACGATCAGATATGTCATGATTGTTGTTGTTATGTCGAATCCTAATGTTGTCTTTGTGGGCCAATCTTGATAATATCAGCCACATGCATGACCAGATGGTTTCCACTCTGTGCTACCCCATTTGCATAGGCTTGGAGTTGGAACATTTGTTCATCAAGTCTTTAGCAGAACTGGTCCGTGAGTTTGAAACTAGCATTATTCTTCATATTTAACCAATGAAATCAGCATGATTTTTTAAATTTGACCATCTTCAGATGTCTTCAACTGCTGTAGCATGGGGGCTTGAGATTGGTTGAATAAATTTCCCTTATCAAGTGAGATCTGTCAATTAGAGCCAAAATTGGTCAACAAAGTTGACCGCATCTGATGTCTTTGGATTTCCATGCACTCTGATGATTGCCTCCAAACACCTACATGATAAGACTGGTTCATGCTTTCTCTGCCACTTGCACCTTGCACATGGTTTTCTGGATGCTTCCTTCTCATCACTTTGTTGTCAATTTGAGGGCCATAATGTGGAAAGCCTAAATGTCTCAAGAGTCATGACTTGATATGTATCTAAATATACTATAGATTTTAACTGCGTTCTACCCACTGCACAC
>JAYJMB010018310.1:0-43239 GCA_036873735.1 Pouteria campechiana
GCTATAGAATGATATAGGATAGATTGCAAGTGGCAAAGGTCTAGGGTTCAGATTTCACCACTTAATGACTCCTCTTGTTATTTGGATATTGGATTCAATGCTTGCTTGGGTTCATTCCTTTTATGATATTATTATTACCGTTTGGTGTGCCAGTTCAAATCAAGTGCTTTCACTCATTCTAATTACCTATGGTATGTAGCATAATTGAGGTGAAAACCCATTACGATCAAGAACTATGAACCAAGTTGAATAATTGTGCATTAAGTGTGTGCCTTAACCTTCAACTTTTCTCATTCAAGAAAGCTCATGATTGTATGTTAGGTGTGCACCTTAACCATGCATATACAATCAATAAGATTTATGAAACTGGTGATCAAGCAATCACACAAATAAAAAAGATTGAAATAAAAACCATGAATAAAAACATAAACTTGCATTAAATGATCAATAATCCAAATAACAAGGTTCTTCAAAAAGGGTACATCTTCACCCTAGAAAGAAAGAATTAGTTTATGAAGAAAATAAAAGATACTCCCTTCATGATAAACATCATACTACAATTAGCCTTCTTGAATCGCCTTTGCTCTTCTTGAATCCTTCTTTTCTCCTCAAAATCTCTTCAGAGTAGCCTCGAAGATAACCCTAGACTCCCACTGAAATTCTCTCCCAAAAACTACTAAAAATAGGCTTAAAAATGTAGTATTCGACATAATAAAAAAACAAAAAAATTAAATCTATAGTTTGATCTGTCGCTAGCACCAGTGGTGCCACCATATTGATCATTCTGCTCCTTTACATTCTCAACTCTACTCCCTTACTGCTGTGTTTGCCTTCCTTCACTGCTTTGCTACCCCATATTTGCTTGCTTTCTCTCCTTTTCTCCACTCTTCCACCAACCTAAACACACAACAAAAACATGTGAAATTGATATAAAACTAATCAAAGATTGCATGGAATTAAGCTTGAAAATATAAAATATAAGTAAATGAAATTCACTCATAAAATACCCCCAAACTTAAACCCTTGCTTATCTTTAAGCAAAATTAGCAACCAGACTAGTGAAACAATTAGAATAAGCTCTCTCTTGAATAATCAAACACATATAAGATAAATTACACATGTACACATAATTCAAAATTTAGTTAAAATACTGCCAAAATAATTATATGAAACTCATACTTCATCAATCCTATCATGAAGTGAAAATTGTGAATGTGTGTGCTATGTCACTCTTATGCTCCATGCATACTTTCCAACTTACAATATGTGAACAAATTATTTTAATAATTTTCACAAAACACATCATAAGCTTGCTTTTCATAATCCCTCTCTAGTAATGTAAACAACTCCTATTCACTTGGATCAAAAGGTCTTAGCTAAGCTTGTAATGGGGCCTTTTGTTTAGCTAATAAAGAAATGAAGCAAAGATCAACAAAGTAAGAGATATAATAAACTTGCAGAAGATTGTTCACTCTCTTAACTGTTATTGAGGTTTTCTCTATCTTCCCTTAATTCTAGGCTACATTACTATCAGACCCCTAAACTTATTTTCTTTTTAATTCATAGGATGTGATCCCCCCATTCAAAACATATTTCTTTACATGACTTTTTTTTTCTCTTTTGTCCCTTGTTATCTTTCTCTATCATGACATACTCAATTTTTCACACCCCAATCTTATCTTCTTTTGCTTCACTCATACCTATCAACAACCATAAGCATAAAATATATGTCTTAATAGGTAACACATGGTATTTCAGGTGAAATAGGTTTGGACAATGAGACTAAATAAGAAATTCAAATGGTGGTTTTTTCACATGCTTTGCACATGTCATTCTTTCATCAAGCTCAATAAGGACTTTAGTGACATAAATGTACTGGGTTACCTTGGAAGGCTCAAACTAATCAAAGAATGCCTCAATCACTTCTAAGTTAACATGTTATCTAGGATTTTACCTTGAGGGATACTCAAACAAGTTCTAATATGCTTGTGTCAATCAAAATAAGTCAATGAATTCACAGCTAATTTGCATACACTTTGCATGATTATGACATAATGTGCATGAAAAATTTTCATCAGTCATGAGGAAGAAAGAATTTTGTACAAGACTCAGTAGATCACAAGGAGTGCCTATCCTTATTCCTAAATTATATGCAATGGTAATCAAAAACTCAACATGCTAGTGATTAATAAGAGAGAAATATCCTAATTAATTTCAATGCATTAGCACACAATTGCTTTTGGAGGCAAATCTTGATAGTCATAATGTAAATCTCACAAAAACAAACTCAAACTTAAATAGAACATTCTAAAATAAAATAAAATAAAAAATAAAACAACAAAACACTCTAACAAGATACTCTAAACTAAACACAAAACCTAAATAAAACGAACAACTACTCCCCCACACTTGAACTAAACATTGTCCTCATGTGAAAAATAAAATGATAGAACCAAGGACTTCCCTAAAATATGTTAGATTACTCATTAGCTGATGCATTTGACTCTTTGTCATCAGTAAGTGGAGGGAAGGGTTGAAAAACTGGAGGAGTGGAAAGATAACCGAGCCTGCATCCTCAGAAAAATTATAGTTCTAGAATATAGACTGCATTGCCATAGCATGATCTGTTAGGAAGTTAATTTGCATCATTGTCTGCTGCTGCCAATGCTCATTGGAATCCTACATGTCTGTAATTTGGTCTTGTAGACCAACTAGTGTGGGTGTACTACTCTGGGAATGCCTTGATTGTCTCTGTTGGGAAGAGCTTGGGGCAGTGGATGATGGGCCCATTATATGGCTTGACGCACTAGTCCTTTCTAATTGCTCCATAACCGCATCATCTATGATAGGGAGTGGTGGCTGGAGTTCTTCTTATGGTTTGACAGGAAAACCCGCCATGTGACACAGTTGATAGATTAGGGTTGGATGGCAAGGCTGCTTGTCAACCTTCCAGTCAGAAAAGAAGTAATGAAACGCTCAATCACCCTCCCCACATTAATAGACAACCATGTCATGATAGCAAAGTTCAGTAGAGCTCTTTCTTTGGTTACATCCAAAACATGGTTAGAAGGCATCAATTTAGCAGAAATAAAATAATGCCATGCTTGTGGGAATGCTCTCAACTAACCTCGTGGAAAGCCAATTACTCTTTCATGTTGCATCTTCCATCTAATGCATATCCTAGCCAAACGGTTAATGAATGCATAATAATAAGAGCCGTGCTCAAGCCATGAATAATAGTCATCCTCCTCAATATCTTCCAACTCGAAACAATGGTTGATAAAAGACCTATCATATGAAACTAGCTTCCCTCTCACAAGAATTCTTCTCTCACTAGGATCCACCACATACTGTACTCTTGCATTGGCATAGAATTCTCTCACCAATGAAACTGCTGGCTCAGGTTGAGCCACAAATCTCTACCAATGCCTTTGAATGATGTTGTTCCGGATGTCATTGCATGTCATGTTGATGCCCCGCTCTTGTATCCCTTCACGATTGACAATGATTGTAGTGTATAATTGTTCCTCTTGCTCATTGAAATAGGTGGGCTCAAACTCTGCCCTCCGTCTCTTGGACGGTCCATAAGTAGTAGACTTTCGTAGAGGCATATTGACAAATATTGAAAACAAAGAACACTTGAAGCACGATATGATAATTTATCACAAATTAGCTTATCCCTAATCACACCAAAGCACTTCACTTTAACACTTGAACCATACAGACAACCAAGAATACTCAAGTAAGCTTTTTGTCAATGCAACTTCTACTTAGGCATTTCAACAAATGCCTAGCAAGCACCTCATTCAACACAATTTCAATTCATCTTTCATACATGGCAACACTCCCGTAAACAATTCATGAAGCATTAAGCATGAAAATCTAACAAATCATAAGCCAATTATTCTATTAAACACTAGGAGCTCAATTTAACTTCACCATACATGCCATATTTATGAGTTCTAAACAAAGTATATGCACATGCACAATGAGTTCAAAATGAACCTTCATAGATCCTACCCCAAATACCTTCAAAACATGGACAAATTCACTTCCCAATCCCACAAACTTCACACCACTCTAAGCATATATACCCACACACATCATAGCACAATTTCAACCTTGAAAATCAACACAAACTTTTCTCAAAATTTCATCGAACATGTAACATGAAAGTTGAAAAACCAACCTTTCCATCACAAAATTCCATCTTCTCTTCTTAAAAATCAGTATAAAAGATTGGATTTCACCATGAAAACCAACACAACCATCTCTCAAACAATTCATCAAACACTTCATGTTCAACATGAAAACCCACCTTTTCATCACAAAAACTCATTCCCTTATTTTTGAAATAATAAGATGATATTAATAAGAAGACATTGAAGTAAAAAAGGATTGGATTTCACCTTGGTTTCTTCAAGCCTCAAGTGTCTTTGAGAACCCAACTTGGGAAGATGGCTTGGAGAAGAAAAAGTGGATGAGAATTTAGGGAATGAGAGAGATGGATGAAGAATGATGTGTTTGGGAGATTTATGGAGTAAGATTGGTGATGGAATGAGAGGGATTTAATGTGGGGAAGAAGGGTTTGGAGTGTGGAGAAGATAGGGGGATTTGGGTTTGAAGTGAAGGGAGATGAGTGGCTAGGCACGAGTGGGAGGGGGGTTAAGTGGATTTTGGGAGCCAGCGGCCCCGCTTACTGCACATTTTGCACAACATTTTTTTTATTTTTATTTTTACTCACCTCAGCACTGGCGGTGCTACTCGTTGCCTGCTTTAGCTCTCCTCTATTCTAGCACCCTTGTGATGATTCTTGGCTTGGAAGCTTCATGTGCTTTGCTCACTTCTTCAAGACTTTGTTGAATCACTTTGATTTGCTCCACAACTCCATCACTTACATCATGTGATCCTTGCTTTAAATCCATACAAGTTTTACTTCCAATTCTCTTGCTTCAAGTCTTCAACCTATCAGTAACACAAAAAGAGCAAATTATTCATTGCAAAAATTCACAATATAACTAAAGCAAACTACTGTAATGTTAACCTATTAACTAAAGCAACAAATCAATTCTTCCTAATAACTCAAATTAACTAAAAGAAAAAGAAAAACTCAAAATCTTAGGTTGCCTCCTGAGAAGCACTTTATTTAATGTCTAAGCAACATGACTTCCCTTTTACTTATTCCTAAGAAGACTTTTTGCTTGCTCAGGTTGACTAGGCAAATGTCTAGGTTTATGTCCTTGCATTACCTCAGCAACTTGACCTAGCTATGTTTCCATCTTTTTTACAAAAGTCTCTATGGTGTTCAGTCTTGAGTCCATATTTTAAAACCTTATATCATTAGTCTGAAATTGATTTTGCATTGCTTGCATGAAACTTTGCAAGGTTTCTTCGAGACTAAGCTTTGGCTTTGTTGGCTGAAAAGAAGATCTAACTTGGTTCCGGTTGCGTTCATTGCTCCAAACAAAGTTAGGATGATTTCTCCACCCTGAATTATAGGAATTCGAGTATGGATGATTCCTTGATCATTGCTAGTTGTAGAAATTTAGTGTATTAGCTTGCTCAACATCTTCTACAAAGTGTTCCTTGGAGAGGCAAATGTTATGTGTATGACCAGATATACCACAAAATGAACAAACCTTTATTGAGGTAGACTATTGTTGCTTCATGTTTACCACCACTAAACACAATGACTTCATTTGCTTAGCCATCTTCGACATCTAAATAGATAATTCTATATTAGAACTTACTTCATAAATACCTCTTGACCTATCTCTCATACTTTTCTATTAGGAGTTGGCTCCTAGCATCTCATACAACTCATATGTCTCCTCTAGAGTCTTCTCTCCCATGGATCCTTCTACAGCATTATCAACTATGGCTTGGCATGGCTGTGTCAGACCATCATAGAAAAATTAATTAAGCAGTTCTAATGGATATCTATGATGAGGGCATTGAATCAATATGGCCTTGAACCTTTCCCATGCCTCATGGAAAGTTTCTCCATCCAGTTGAGAGAACATAGCAATCTTGCCTCTCAATTCAGCAGTCTTAGCATGGGAGTAAAACTTGCTTATGAATTTATTTTAAACTACTTCCCATCTAGTCAAAGACCCAGGTGTAAAAGTTATGAACTAGGTTTTGGCTGCATCTTTCAGGGTATAGGGAAAAAAATCTCATGCATACTTGGTCCTCGGTCAATCCTTGGTTTAGAAAAGTCTGGATTGTTGCATAAAAATCATGAATGAGTCAGTGGGTCCTCTACAGCTGTACCATGAAAAGATGGAAGTATATTAAAGTAATATGCTTAATTTCATAGTTCCTAGCTTCAATATTCAATAAAATGCATTAGGGTGAAATTCCAGTGGCAGGACGTGCAAACTCTTTCATTAGTTGTTGAGCTATATGAGATAGTTGAGCCACCCGATTCTTCCCGTTGTCTGCCATTGTAACTTCTTGAATTCTTCTTGAAGTTCTTCTTCCTTAGGGATGTTCTTGTAATACCTATGGTGTTTGAAATCTACCCATATGAAAATGGGTCGAGTTTACTCCATGAATTCAATAAATTTTACTATTTTGAGCTATATAAAGTCAATGAGAAGAAATGAACTTAAGTGGTGAAATTAAGAAAAAGCATATTTATGATCTATATAAATAGCTAGAATGGGGCATTATATGTATTTTAATATGTGTGGAACATTGGATTGAGCATTGAATGCAATTTGAAATGAAAATAGCCTATGGAGTTACTTATGACAGAAAAAGGTTGGTAAAAATAACTGAATAGATAATTTTTGATAATTGACCTCAAATGAGGTAGTGAATGGTATGAACATGATTCATTTCATATATGTGATGTGTGGGATTTTTATGACGATGGAAGTGTTTTATGTGAAATGGGATCATTGATGAATTGTATAAGGACAAATTTGGAATTTGAACAGTTTCTTGTAATGGCTGGATTATTGCTTGAGTTTGGGAGTGAGATTTAATTAATTGAATGAGCATTTTGGGATTATTATGCATGATATTAATGAAAAATGAAATGATTAAAAGTTTAGTGATGATAGATGAGAGGAAACTGAATATTTTGGAAGAAACCTAAAAGAGCACAAGTGTGTATTATGAAAATGCTGAATTTAAAAAAGGAGTCATTGTGATTAAATTTTGACATGGATAATGGACTAATTTGAAATCTTGTTAAACATAAGGGTTTTTCTTGAAATTATCTATCCAATGGAATAAAAATTACTTTATTTAGATATCATATGATGAAGTTATTACTAATACACCGAAACTATTATAGTTGACTAAAAAATAACAAGATGAATGAAATGGGCCAATTTATTTAATTCTTTAAAATGTTTGGGTGCTTATTTTTAAACATTTTGTTAACATAAAAGTTGATCCCTTGTAGTTATATTTCCAATGAATTAAAACTTGGTAATTTGGATATCGTATGTGAAAGTTATGCTCATATTACCAACATTGTATTGGAACAAAATCTCCCTGTCACGGCAAGACTTTTCCCTGCCATGGCCAGACTTTAGAAAACTAATTTTTTTAGCATACAACAAGTCCTTGCCATGGTAAGGCTTTTCCCTACCTCAGTAAGGCATTTCTCTACCATGGCAAGGCATTTCCATACCACAACAAGGCTTCAGAAGTGCATTTTTGGCCTATCCAGTAAGTTCTTGCCGTGGTAAGACTTTTCCTTGCCATGGCAAGGGTCCACTGGTACGTTGTATCACTAGAAAAATATAATTTTTTAAGCCCCAAAAACATTCTATTTTCATTCTAGTCCATCCTGTTTTCTCCCTTAATGTTGTTCTTCCTTTCCCAACTCCGTTATGCCCCATTGGTCACCAATTTTGCTAGAAAACATGGGGATTAAGGTTGTTAATCAAGCTAGGATGCTTCTTTGCTTGGGTTTTTCTAATTTGGATGGCAGGAAATGGAAGAAGATTTGAATTTTGGTGATTGGAGAAAGGTACTTAGAAATTTGGGCTTGGAAGCATGTTTATGGGATGATGCCGTACATGAATATCATCGTAAGTCACTTTTCTTCAATTGAATTTGGATTTTTGTGTAACCTAGGGTTTTTGTAAATAACAAATTTTTGGGAAAAATGATAAATTTATATTGTGAAATCTTGGGGAAAATATTTAATACTTGCTTAATAAGGTATTGGGAGTGAATTGGGTTTGGAAATCATAAATTTTGGCTTATTAGGGTTGCATGTTCTTCATGAACAATGATTTTGTTGGGAATTTGATATGGATTGTTGTATAAACCATGGGAGGAATGTGTAATTTATAAGTTATGATACTTTGGGGGTTTACATAGCGTGATTTGATATGTAAAAATGGATAATGGACTATGACCTAGTTTAGGTTAATTGGGAAAATTGTGTATGGACTATGCAAGTCATAAATTAGTTGTATTAAAGACTTTATTGGATTGTTTTAAATTTGTTTAACTATGAATCATGTTGAATACATATTGATCATGTTATATACAAAATGAATATGGCTGGGGCAAGTGAATGGATTGACCATAGTATTTAGAAATTGTACTTTATTGATTTAATGTGAATTTAGCCAAGTTGCCTTCGTAAATAAATGGCTTATTTGTATGTATAGGACAAGTTGAATATGGTTGGGAAGTTGTGAAGCTTGTGGCATTATGGAGATGATTTGTCAGTAAGGTAAGTAGAATGTATTTGTATATTTATTTGATTGAATGGAGATAATCATTATCTCCTGAGTTTATGATATGATATGTGAATGTATGAATGAAATGAAGGGATAGTGATTATTCCCTATTTTGTATAAGAATTTGTAAGAATAAAGAGGGATGTTGGACATCCCATCAAAGTGATATATGAATGTATGCTTGATTGAAGGGATAGATTATCCCTTGGCTTATTTGATGCTTCATTATGTCAAGGATTGTGAATATCCTAAAATTTGACTATGTGAATTGGAATTTTGAAGATTCCAAGATGTATGTTTGGATGAGTTATGTTGAGATGACTAAATATTCATTTTGTTAAAGAAATGGGAGAACTTATGGTTCCCTATTTTCATGTTTGGTTTTATGTATTGAACTTTTATGTATGGAATATGATAAAGCATATGTTATGGATCCCTATTATTGATTATTGTTTGTTATACAGATTACTTCCTAAGTCTGTTTAGATTCATCCCTATTTAATTTTTTTAGTTGGCAGGTCAAGCCATGGAAGATTACAATGACAAAAAACATAAAAGAGTAATTTATTTGAGAAGTAAATATACCTTATGATAGAATATTATATTATTTCAGTGGGATTGGAATTCCTTTGTGAATGAAATTTAAATGTTGAGTCCTTGTATTCAAATGATCTTAAATCATGTATAATGAGAAGGAATTGTAAATTTTATTTGTAATTAGGGAATTATGATTATATATATTATTAAAAAAATCCTAATGATGTAAAAGTAAAATATTGGCATGTCCTAGTAAAGTATTTATGATTGTGTTACATCAATTAAAGTCCCCTTAGGTGTATTGCCATCATGATTTACTTCAATCTTGGGCAACTGTAGAAAAGTGGATGTATGGATATGTATTTTGGAAGCTACATCATTGGTTTTTGTTTTTGAATTGCATTGTTGCTTTAATTTATTTCATAAATTGTTATATAGGTGGAAAACCCATCTATTCAGGTTAGGCTCTGCCAAATTTTGGGCAAATCACCCCACCTTAAAAGTGGGCAAATCATGATAAATTATAGTTCAAAATGGTAGGTCGCGCCTCAGAAGGCAGGGTGTGACAGTTCTTAGGGCCAACTTCTGCCTTTTCTCTTTGATCACTTAACAGAATCCGAGTTCGATTCAATAATCTCCTTCCATTCATTCAAATTATGCAAAACCAAAAAGAAAAATTTAGAAATTTTATGCACATATATATATATACAAAAATAAAAGAAAAGAAAATTGTAACTAAACCTAATTAAATCAATTTGTAACCACTCCCCGGCAATGGTGCCCCAAAAACTTAATTTTTGAAATTATAATACCTCGCAAGTGCATGAGTGAATAGCAATACTGTGTGGGTAAGCAAGGGTCGATCCCATAGAGAATGACAAACTGATTTAATTAAATTAAGTAACTAACTAAAAATAACTTTGAAAAGATGGATTGTTGGTTTGAACTAATAAGAATAATAAACTAAGAAGATAATCAAAAATTTGGAGCTATAGAATGATATAAGATAGATTGCAAGTGGCAAAGGTCTAGGGTTTAGATTTCACCACTTAATGACTTCTCTTACTATTTGGATATTGGATTCAATGCTTGCTTTGGTTCATTCTTTCTATGATATGATTATTACCGTTTGGTATACGGGTTTAAATCAAGCACTTTCACTCATTCGAATTGCCTATGATGTATAGTAGAATTGAGGTGAAAACCCATTACGATTAAGAACTATGAACCAAGTAGAATGGTTGTGCATTAGATGTGCTTCTTATCCTTCTACTTTCTCATTCAAGGAACCTCATGGTTGTGCATTAGGTGTGCACCTTAACCATGCATATACAATCAATAAGATTTATGGAACTGGTGATCAAGCAATCACACAAATCAAAAGATTGAAATAAAATCCATGAATAAAAGCACAGACTTACAATTAATGATCAATAATCTAAATAATAAGTTTTATCAAAAAGGGCTACATCTTCACCATAAAAAGAAGGAATTAGTTCATAAATATAATGCCCTACTTTCTGAGGCTTTACTCGGGCAGGAATGGGAGGACTTTTGACCAGAATCTCCCCTGAACTTACCCACTTATACCTGTATAAATATTCACAAACATCCACATATGTCTAGAATTATAGTCTCACTATGAAGGTAAAGTGTATGGAAATTATTCTCGCATCTGATTAAGTAATAACATGCAGCTAAAAACACTCCACACACTATAACTTACATGATTTACACCATTTACACCATTAACATACTAAATGAATCATACTTTATATACATTCCAAAATATTTATCAAAAGACAAAAGTTTATAGTTATTATGGTTTATCCCTTTCCTGAGCTCCAACCCCTTGTTGGGCTCCATCTTCTATCTTATCAACTAAAAAATAACAAAATACAATGAGTTTGAGTAACTCAGTAAGCAGGCATAAATCAAATCAACAATTAATTCATAGAATGTAATAACATTCACAAGCTCAAAACCAAACTATACTGAACTATACCATCATGGATTAAATATGATTAATAACAAAATTCCTCATTAAAGATTCACTATGATGTCTACTATATTTGATTGTATCTATTCACAATGAAACTCACTTTCTTTTTACTACAATCCTTTCATTTCCAATCATTCAAGGTAATTTTCCCACAAACAATTAGCACCTTATTCGGGAGGCCATAAGCCAAACCAAATGCACCATGTCACAATCAAAAAGACTCATCTTTCGTACAACTTTGGTGTACTCGAGTTTTACCTACTATCCTAGCTATAAGTGTTATGAGACTTAAAATATCCCACCCTCACTGCAACTCAGAGGTCATAGGTTTCCCATTTATACCTACTAAGTAATCAGAGAAGTCCCACAAACAATAGGTTGATTAGACGTCTTCACCAAGAAGGCGGTATCTATAACAAAGCCCTAACAATGGCAGGATCCCAATAACCAAATGGCCAACCCGATAGGTTTCCAAACCCAATTTACTATATCCAATATCTCATGCAAGGGCAATTATGCAAGCTATACTCAGATTATAATACTTTCATGCAATTATCAAACCTAATACTATAAGTCTTATAACATTCGGAGTTTATCACATAATCACATTTATCTAAACAAATCTTCAATTCTCAACCAAGTAACCAAACTTGATTACATACTTCTGAAATTCCATATGCTCATTATTTACAAGTTGGGATTTCTATTCCAAATGATAATGCATTTGAACTGAATTCCCATCAAAATCCACATTTAAAACATCCACTTCAATGCTGAATTCTTGTTTTCCCCTAAACCCTAACTTCTAATTTCTGAAAACTTACTTTAAAATCCAGAATTCAGAAATTCAAGCCACTGGAACTCTTAATGGATGATGGAAATGGCTTACCACTTAGTTTACTCCAATTGGAATCCATGAAATCCAGTTGCGAGATGAAACCATAAACTGTTCTTCAACTCCTATGATCTCAATTTGTTGAATTGGATGTTTGCTTAATACTAGAGTGTTGCTAATCTATTTATCATTGATTTCCCCAACTCAATCTATCAATTTTCATGTGAAACAAGGTTTTTCTGACTTTGGAAATGAAGGGGAGAAGCTGGAAATGAATGGGCTAAAACAATGGAGCTTGTGGAGCATTTTATGCTCCACCTCTAATAGTGCTCCATACTGACTAAAGCACATGCAGCCCATATATACTGTATCCTGACTATTTCTAACACTGAAATTTATGCTTGTATCTCATAATACTCAATTTGTTTCATCACACTTATCAAAATATTTCCATTTATATTGTAATTCATACATATGCATTTCATTTACACACTATAAACCAGTTCTTCCCATTTTAGAATTTTCAAGGTTTCACATTTTACCCCCCCTTACAAAAAGTTTAATCCCCAAAACTTATACAAACAAGTGGAGGTATTTAGATCTCATTGCATCTTCTAGTTCCCAAGTTGCTTCCTCTTTTGAATGATGTCCTCATTGTACTTTTACAGGATGAATGACTTTGTTCCTCAACTATTTTTCCTTAGTATCCAATATTTGAATTGGTTCCTCTACATATTGTAGGTTTTGTTTAATTTGGATTTCTTCTGGTGCCAAAATGTGAGATGAATTCAATTTATACTTTCTTAGTGAAGACACATGGAAGACATCATGGATTCCACTTAGTAGTGGTGGTAAGGCAATATGATATGCTACTTTACCAATCCAATCCAAAATTTTATAGGGACCAATATACCTTGGGCTCAGTTTGCCTTTGGTACAAAACTGCACTACACCCTTCATTGGAGATACTTTTAAGAAAACTTTATTTCGTGGCCAAATTTCCAAGTCACGCTTTCTTATGTTTGCATAACTCTTCTAGCGGGATTGAGCAATATGGATCTTTTCCTTAATTTGTGCTACCTTTTCAATTGTGTCAGCAATCTCTTTGGTCCTACTAAGGCAGTCTCACTTACCTTTGTCCAATATAATGAGGATCTACATTTATGCCCATATAGTGCCTCAAAAGGAGTGATTTGGATACTGGAGTGATAACTATTATTACATGCGAATTCCATCAATGATAAGTACTGGCTCCAAGTTTTGCCCCATTCTAGAGTGCAAGCTCTAAGCATGTCTTCCAGCTGCTAATTCACCCACTCTGTTTGCCCATCTATTTGGGAGTGATAAGTGCTACTGAAATCTAGGCGTGTCCCCATAGCCTTGTGTAGCGCTCTCCAGAATTTTGAAGTGAATACTAATCCTCTGTCTAAAATAATCACTTTGGACACACCATGCAATCTTATGATTTCTCTCTAATAAATCTAGGCATATTTCTCAACAGTAAATGTGGTTTTAACTACTATAAAGTGAGCTGCTTTAGTTAATCTGTCTATAATGACCCAAATATTATCAAACCTAGCAACTATCTTTGGTAGACCAGTAATAAAATCCATTGTTATGTCTATCCATTTCCACTTAGGAAGTTTAATAGATTGCAATGATCCACCTAGTCTCTGATGCTCTGCTTTCACTCTTTAGCATGTTAGACATTTAGCCATATATTTAGCAATATCATTTTTCATCCCATTCCACCAGTATAAAGATTTCAAATCTTAATACATTTTATTGCCACTGGGATGCACAGTATAAGGGGAGTAGTGTGCTTCCTCTAATACCTTTTGTATCACCGTTGATCCCTTAGGAAGAACTATCCGATTCTTATACCTTATAAGGTGGTATGCACTAATAGAAAAGTTTGGCAGCTCATTTTGTTGTACTCACAATTTTAATCTCTGAAATTCTTCTTCTAATGACTCTTCTTGAGCTATCCGGATCTCATCTATTAGCATAGGCTGAATGTGCAATTGGCATTATTGGGCCACTACCCCTTTTATCTCCACTTGTAAATCCATACTTCTCAATTCTTCAAATAATTCTTTCTTTTAGGTTAACATACATGCTAAACTGCTTCCAAATTTCTTACTCAAAGCATCAGCTACAACATTTGCTTTGCTAGGATGATAATGAATGCTCAAATCATAGTCTTGTAACAGTTCTAACCATCTTCTCTACCTCATATTCAACTCTTTCTAAGTAAAGATGTATTTTAAACTTTTATGATCTATATATACTTCACATTTTTCTCCATAAAGGTAGTGTCTCCATATTTTTAAAGCAAATACTACTGCCACCAACTCCAAATCATGATTTGGATAGTTATGCTCATGATGTCTTAATTGATGTGATGCATAAGCTATCACATTGCCATGTTGCATTAGACCACAACCCAATCATTTCTTAGTTGCATCACTGTATATCACGAATCCACCTTGGCCTGATGGGATTGTAAGAACTGGTGCTTCCACTAACCATCTTTTTAATTCTTGAAAAGCAATTTTACACTTCTCATTCCATTCAAATAAAACTCCTTTCCGAGTCAACTATGTTAGTGGTAAAGCTATTGTGTAGACCCCTTCAACAAATCTCCGATAATACCTGGCTAATCCCAAAAAACTTGTGACCTCAAACACAGTGCTTGGTTTAGGCCAATTCACTACACCTTTGATTTTATGAGGATCTCCAGAAATGCCATCTCCTAAAATCACATAACCTAGAAAAGCTACACTATTCATCCAGTAGTCACACTTTTTCAATTTTGCATAAAGCTTTTCTTCTCTAAGTCTCTGCAAAGCCATTCTAAAATGTACTTCATGACTCTCTCTCTCTCTATCTCTTGAATAAATTAGAATATCATTAATGAAAATAATTACAAACTGAACCAATTAGGATTTAAATACCTTATTCATTAAATCCAAAAAGACAGTGGGAGCATTTGTTAATCCGAATGTCATTACTAGAAATTCTTAATGCCCATATCGTGTTCTGAATGCAGTCTTCTGAACATCAGAAGGCTTAACTATCAATTGATGATACCTTGACTGTAAATCAAGTTTGGAGAACATTGTGGCTCCTTGCAACTAATCTAATAGATCATCTATTCTGGGCAATGAATATTTGTTATTGATGGTGACTTTATTCAGTTCCCAATAATCAATACACAAATGAAGACTCCCATCTTTATTCTTTACAAACAGCACCAGTGCGCCCCATGGCGATACACTGGGACAAATAAATACCTTGTCCATTAAGTCCTACAATAGCACTTTTAACACTACCAATTCAATTGGTATCATCCTGTATGGGGCCTTAGACATTGGTTCTGTTCCAGGTTGGAGGTCAATACAAAATTGGACTTCTCATTCAAGAGGCAATCTAGCCAATTCACTAGGAAATACATCTAGAAAATCTCATACTACTGGTATATCCTCTAATAGTCGATGTTTGGAGTGGGTGTCAATAGCTGAAACTAAGACCGCTTCACTCCCTTTTCTAAATTAACTAAGGGCTTTCATAGCTGACATGAGCTTAGGAGTTTCTCCCTTAGGTGAACTTCTAAAGGTAATTTCTACCTTATCAGGGGTCTTCAAAGTTATCTGCTTGGTTTTGCACTCAACTTTAGCATACTTGGTTAGCCAATCCATACCCAATATAATATCTAAACCTTCCATATTCAAGACAATTAAGTCAGCATAAAACTGTCTGCTGTTAATCACTATAGGTATTTCACAACATATCTTTGTGGCAATGCAAATTGCTTTCAAAGGAGTTGATACTTCTACCACAGGATACATCAGATATTTAGACAACCCAACTCTATTTACAAATGTAATAGAGATAAAGGACTAAGAGGCACCCAGATCAAACAAAACATATGCCATGTGCTTGCACACAAAAACATTACCACCAATTATGTGGTCCATAGTCTGAGCTTCCTGGGCCCAAGGAACTACATTAGGTCCTCAACCTCTGCCTCACTTCTGATTCCCTCAACGTTCAGGCTAAGATGGAACTTGAGAAGTTACACTTTCATTCCTTCCTTAATTAGGACAATTCCATCTAATATGACCAGTCTCACCACATGCAAAGTAAGCGAGTGGCCTTCGCTATCCCATATCCCATGGCTGACTCGACCCTTGACTAATTTCTTTCATCTATCCTGGAGTTGATCTAGTTGGTCTTCCTCCCAGTTTCTTCAACCATACTAGATAGTCAAACTTTAAATGTCCGAGCTTCTTACAATAATTAGAAATTTTCTCAGATAATGTACTACCACTCTGCTCAGTTTTCTGTCTAATTTGTCGCCCCTGCTCAGTTTCTCTCATGCGTCTCCTCTTTCTAAATTTGGACTATTCCTCTGCCTCTCTTTCTACCAGATGAACACACTCTAAGATATCCTCATATTAACTCAACATGAGTGGGGCCAACTTCTCCCAGATATCTAACCGCAAAACTTCTTGAAATTTTTGAGCAATTTCAGGTAAATCCATCCGGGCCCATAGCACAAACTGTGCCAAAGATCTAAATAGTCCATTATATTTTTCTATAGTTCTCTTATCTTGCACTAGTGTTAGAAATTCAGTAGCTTGCCTAGCCTTTTCACTAGTAGACACATCTGTCGAGTAACCTCTCTCTAAAATCAATCCATGTCATTCCTACCCTATTTCAAATTACTATAAATTTCTCAATGTGCCACCACTGTTCTGCCTCACCCTCCAGCTGGTAAATTCCATATAATACTTTATGCTCTTTTGGGCATTCCATATATGCAAATGCCTTTTCCATAATTTGTTTATCACATGATAGTCCCTCTGGTCTTTAAAATTTGGAGATTTCATACTTTGGAAAACTTTTATATCTAAGCTTATTCTTGGTTGTCTTTGAGATGGCTGCCCCATTTCTATTTCTACATTTATTGGCCTTGCCTGTGGGCTTGCCATTAATTGAGGCTCCTCTGCCTGCCTCCTTTGGGTTTGGACTATTTCTTGTAATGTCTGGGCAATACTTGTGATCATTGTGATCACAATGCCTAAGTCCTGAATCATTGGTGGAGGTGGCATAGGTGGAACTACATCAAACTCAAGGATTGGAGTGCCCAACCTATCTTCTCTGGCGAGTTCAGCCCCTTTACTTCCTTAGGTTCAACTATCCCTCCTTTAACTTCATTTTAGGTCAACCTAGGCGTTTGATCTGCCCTGGAGGCTTCTGCTTGAGTTTCCCTAATAATAACCCCTATTGCTCGAGTTTGGGTAGTTCTTCTTGGTGACTCCTCTTCTATCATTGGGGCTTTACCTTTGTCCACTCTCTTCCTTGGTGCCATGACTGTATAAGGAAGAGTATTGGATCATATAACAACATAATGTTAAGATATCAATGGAACTTATCAACATAAAAATTCAAATTGCATATTATACTAATGTTCCCCCATTGAAACTAAAACTATGCATGTCATTCTATCACTCACTTCCAACACTCTTAGCATTATAGTTCTAGGACTTATCTCAACCATTCTTCCATGTATCAGACTTATATGCTTTGATACTACTCTGTAATGTCCCACTTTTTGAGGCATTACTCTGGCAGGAATAGTAGGTTTCTTAACCAGAATCTCCCCTAAACTTACCCACTTACACCTATATAAACATTCACAAACAACCAAATCTGCTCATAATTATAGTCGCACTGTAAAGTTAAAGTGTCTAGAAACCATTCTCGCATCTGATTAAATAATAACATGCAGCTAAAAACACTCCACACACTAAAATTTACATGATTTACACCATTTACACCATTAACATATTGAATGAATCATACTTTATATACATTCCAAAATATTTATCAAAAAGACAAGTTTATAGTTATAATGGTTTATCCCTCTCTTGAGCTCCAAACCCTCATTGGGCTCCGTCTTCTATCCCGTCAACTTAAACATAATAAAATACAATGAGTTTGAGTAACTCAGTAAGTAGGTATAAATCAAATCAATAATTAATTCATAGAATGTAATAAGATTCACATGCTCAAAACTAAACTATTCTGAACTATACCATCATGGATTAAATATGATTAATAACAAAATTCCTTATTAAAGATCCACTACGATGTCTACCATATCTGATTGTATCTATTCACAATGAAACTCACTTTCTTTTTAATGCATTACTTTTATTTCCAGTCATCCAAGGTCATTTTCCCACAAACAATCAACACCTGATTCAAGAGTCCATAAGCCAAACCAAATGCACCATGTCACAATCAAATGGACTCATCTTTTTTACAACTTTGGTGTACTCGAGTTTTACCTACTATCCTGGCAACAAGTGTTATGAGACTTAAAATATCCTTGATAGGTGTCCGAACCCAATTTACTATAATCCAATATCTCATGCAGGGGCCATTATGCTAGTTATACTCAGATTATAATACTTTTATGCAATTATCAAACCCAATACTATAACTCTTATAACATTGAGAGTTTATCACATCATTATATTTATCTAAACAAATCTTTAATTCTCAACCAAGTGACAAAACTTAATTACATACTTCGTTACAACATCACTTCCAAATACACACGTTTTACTAAATATGGTTGCAAGTAAAGGAGAACAAATATGAGACAATCAGAGCCAAATAAGAAGAGATACAAGGACTTATGCAAAAAGAAGGCAAAAAGGCATAAGGGTAGTCAGTGTTGTGACATAGGGGAACCATGTCACGACATTAACTTGGCAAGGATTCAATGTCGCGACACAGAAACCCTATGTTGCGATGCTGAAGAAAATGCACAAAACCATGAAGAACAAGTGGTGTCGTGACACAGACAAGCCATGTTGCGACAATGAAGTGGCAGTGGGCTCAATGTCATGACATTGAGACCCTATGTCATGACACTAGACAATATTCCTTCTACCCACCCTTTCTCTCAAGAGAACTTGTCCTATTTCCTCATTCCCAATGTTTCTTGATTAACCACTTAATTTCCCTCAAATCTCACTTTGTTTAACCTTGATTTTCATCCACTAATTCCACCTATCCATCACAATACTTTAAGAAACAATTCTATTCTATTTATAACATATAGTGGTTCCATAACCTTTAATGCAATATCATAATACTTCACATCCATAACCATTAGCACTTCTCACAACACATTCCAGTTGGTTTATACATGTCTAAAGTATTAATGATTAACTTCATCCAAACATTAACTCATAGTACCATTGATCATCATCAATAAAAATGACTCAAATTTCAAAAGAAGCAGTTTAGCAAATAACCTGCTTACCTTATATGTAATCTCCACTCTTTTCTTTAGATGTAAATTTTGTATTTCTAATATTTGCTTCGCAAGTCAAACATCCTACATTAAAACATAGCTTTCATGATCATTCATTTGCATTTTTTGTTTATGAAGATAACCACTTCAGAATCCATTCTAAGTTTCTAACATAACCCTAGTTAGGGTTTTGCTAATTACTTTACTATAACTCAAATAAGATGCAATCATGGAATCGTTAACCAAAGTTAATCATGCTGTACTACTCTTAGCACCATTTCATCAAACATCTATAGTATAGTTTTTGAAATTCCATATGCTCATTATTTACAAGTGGGGATTTCTATTCCAAATGACTTATTAATGCATTTGAACTAAATTCCCATCAAAATCTACATTCAGAACATCCACTTCAATACTGAATTCTTGTTTTCCCCTAAACCCTAACTTCTAATTTTTAAAAACTTACTTTAAAATCCAGAATTCAGAAATTGAAGCCACTAGAACTCTTAATGGATGATGGAAATGGCTTACCACTTAGTTTACTCTAATTAGAATCCATGAAATCCAGTTGCAAGATGAAACCCCAATCTGTTCTTTAACTCACATGATCTCAATTTGCTAAATTGGATGTTTGCTTGATATTGGAGTGTTGCTAAGCTATTTATCATCGATTTCCCCAACTCAATCTATCAATTTCCCGTGAAACAAGGTTTTTCTGACTTTGGAAATGAAGGGGAGAAGCTGGAAACGAATGGGGTGAAACGATGGAGCTAGTGGATCATTTTAAGCTCCACCTCTACTAATGCTCTAGTAGTGTATACTGACTAAAGCACATGCGGCCCATATATACTGTATCCTGACTATTTCTAACACTGAAATTTATGCCTGTATCTCATAATACTCAATTTGTTTCATCACACTCATCAACGTTTTTCCATTTATATTGTAATTCATACATATGTATTTCATTTACACACTATAAACTAGTTCTTCCCATTTCAGAATTTTCAAGGTCTCACAATAAAGAAAATAAAAGATATTCCCTTCATGATGAACATAATAATGTAATTAGCCTTCTTGAATCACCTTTGCTCTTTTTAAATCCCCCTTATTTTCTCCTCAAAATCTCCTCAGAGTAGCCTCCAAGAAAACTCTAGACTCCCTCAATAAAGCTCTCCCAAAAACTATTGAAAATAGGCTTAAAACGGTAGTATTCTGCATAATAAAAAAATAAAAAAAATATTAAATCTATAGTTTGATTTGCCGTTGGCACCGGTGGTGCCACTACACTGATCATTCTACTCCTTTGCATCCTCAGCTTTGCTTCCTTACTACTATGTTTGCCTTCATTGCTTTGTTGCCCCATATTTGCTTGCTTTCTCTCCTTTTCTCCACTCTTCCACTAACCTAAACACATAATAAAAACTTATGAAATTGGCATAAAAATAATCAAAGATTGCATGGAATTAAGCTTGAAAATATAAAATATAAGTGAATGAAATTCACTTATCAAATTTATTCTGTTGAATTTCCCTTATCTCCATGGAATCCATGTTCGGTCAGGGATTTTTCTACAAGAGCAAGAATCTTGGTCCACATTGCATATGATTAATTGATGTTGCAGAGAGAATCTAAGTCAACACTACAATAGGTAGCCAGAATGTAGTTAGGAGGAAGGCCCTGCCTATGCCACCAAAAAGAGTAGTCAATCTTGCCACCAATGACAGGCATGTAATTGAAGTGCAATAAAACATCAGGGTGCGTAAGCAAGCTTAGCAAAATGCAAAAAATGGAATTTGTTTTCTCTCCATCCATGTGCATAGGCAATGCTCATTTTATTTGATGGGGTCATTGTCCAAGCAGGTCGCATAGACAACGACAAAATGGAAGTAGCATAACCAAGTTCATCACCTTGCTTCACAACTCACATAGGCAATGTGAAATGGCCAGTAGTGTAGTCATGGAGAAAATCTAGAAAATTGAAACACACCAACAGCAAGCTCTCCACTCATGTAGGTAAAGGCAACTCCACAAGAGGTGGCATAGGTGACGTGAGTTGCTGAAAATCCCAATTAAGTGGCGCTAATGGGAATTCAATGTGGCAACGCATCATGCATCCCAAAACTAAGAATCGGCAACAAGTAATACATCCAATAATGGTGGAGAAGTCTGAACTTGTCTAGCAGATAATGGGTGATGGAGATTATTCAAGTAATAAGATGTCTACCAAAATCCCAAGCAATATCACGATTGGGAGAATGGGATTAGTAACCCATGGCAGCGTTGCAAATTAAGTGTAACGTTTGTTTGGATTTTCATTGATAGCCCATCTGAGTGACTCAAATTGACACAATGGAATTAATGATTAATGCTTCATGCAAGTGACATAGTCTAAAATCATGCACTGCATCATATGGCATTCAAGCATTTCAAGTTGCAGAAAATGTTGAACAAATGGCATGTCGCGCATTCCAAGCTATTTAGAATGATAAACCATCTAATGCAGAAAATCCAATCTGTTGATTTTGGAACACTGAAATTAATATTACAAAGGCTAGCCAAGGTTATCTTTTAATTAGATGACTAATATCAATTTTGAAATATGGTTTTTAATATGCATTGGGATTTTGAAGTCAATGGAATTACATAATGTGGCCCACTTAGATTAATTCATGTCCAATATATGGTGAAATTAAATCAGAATTTCAAAACACCACCCAAAGCTTGGATAATCAATATTATTTAAGTGTTTTGGAAGTGCAGATCATATTTCCAATTAAACTATGTTATTACAAAATGCATGTCAAGACACTTAAAATGGGTCAATTGGGTTGAGATCACAGTCAAAGGCAAAATCTTGACACCTCTCCCAAGGAGCATAGTTCGAGGTAAATTTCCTAACACCGCTCCCAAAGAGCATAGTCAAAGGAAAATCCTTGACACTTCTCCCAAGAAGCAAAGTCAAAGGCAATTTCCTAATTCTGCTCCCAAGGAGCATAGTCAAAGGAAAATTTCCTGACTCTACTCCCAAGGAGCATAGTCAAAGGCAAAATTTCCTAACTATGCTCCTATGGAGCACAGTCAAAGACAAATTCCTGACTCTGCTACCAAGGATTATAATCAAAGGCAACATCATGACACTACTCCCAAGAAGGGCGGTTAGAGGCAAATTTCCTAACAGCACTCCTAAGGAGTGCAGTTAAAGGCAAAATCCTGATACTAGTCCTAAGGAGCACAGTTAGAGGCAAATTTCCAGACATAGCTCCCAAGAAGCATATTTAAAGGAAAAATCCTGACACCACTTCCAAGGAGCACAATCAAAGGTAATTTCCTAACTAGGCTCCCAAGGAGCGTAGTCAAAAGTAAAATTTCTTGACTACGCTCCCAAGGAGCACAATTAAAGGCAAATCCTTGACTCCATTCCCAAGAAGGGCAATCAACGGCAAATTTCTGACTATGCTTCCAAGGAGCGTGGTTAGGAAATTTACATTTTCCTCCCAACGAGCGTAGTTGGGAATTTTACAAGTTTGACCCAAGGAGCATAGTTGGAAATTTTACAATCTACCTCAAAGAGCAGAGTTAGGCATTTGGGGCCTATAAATACCCCTTCATTCTCTCATGTGAGAGACACAACTTTCTTGGATTGAAGGCTTTGAGAATTCTAGAAGAAGTAGGTGCCTTCCTCAATGCCAAAGGCTTTTAGCCTACTGAATATTTATTATTCACGAGGCAGGTGCCTTCCTTGACGCCAAAGGCTTTTGACCTATGGGAAATTTTTTTGGTGCCTGAGAGCACTCTACCATGGTCCCACCCACCCTATGGTATGGTGGGCCCCACATGATTAACAAACAATAAGATGTTGTAGGATTGAATAGTTAAAGCATACTTAAATTGGCAAAAGACTAATTAAATCCTGAAAATGATAGAGTTGTTCTTAAAATATAATCTAAAAAATCAGGGAGATAATGACATTATCTTAAATTAATTAAGAACTAGTATTAACACTAATTATTGTCATTAGTGGTGATTGTGATTAGGCTTAATTAACTCAAAGTATAATTAGGCTTAATTCATGCAACCTGACTCTACGATCTCTCACAAGTTAACAGCAGAGATCGCTTGCTTTTGGTTTTCCACAAGATATTGGAAAATAATACTCACCAAATCATTGAGAAGCATAAGTCTAGGACTGAGTCACTGAGTCATGACTCACTAAGTTAGACCTTAGCAAACACCACTCACCAACTGATTCAAAATCCTAAGCTTAGGATTGGGTTACAGAGTCATGACTCATCGAGTCAAACCTCAGCAAAACACCACTCTTCAAATTATTTGAAAGCCTAAGTCTAGGACCGAGTCACCAATTTATAACTCACTGAGTCAAATTTTAGCAAATATCATTCATCAAATCAGTAAAACCAAGTCAATCTGGCCCACTCTTCCTAAGCCTCTCATGGGCAATGTGAGAAAGCTGACATAAAATCCAGTCATCTTGGTCTCATTCTTCCTAAGCTTCTCATGGGCAATTGAGAGAGCAGAGCTAAATCCAATCATCCAAGTCTCATTCTTCCCAAGCTTCTCATGTGTAATTGAGAGAGTCAAGCTAAACCCAGTCAATTTGGCTCACTCTTCCTAAGCTTTTTATGGGCAATGTGAGAAAGCTGACCTAAAATTCAGTAATCCTGGTCTCATTCTTCCTAAGCTTCTCATAGGCAATTGAGAGAGCCGAACTAAATCCAGTCATCTTGGTCCCATTCTTCCTAAGGTTCTCATGGGCAATTGAGAGAGCCAAGCTAAACCCAGTTAACCTGGGCCACTCTTCCTAAGATTCTCATAGGTAATGTGAGAAAGTTGAACCACGCCTAGGTCACCCATTTTCTTCTGATCTCTTTTAAGTTTAAACATAACAGCGATCACCCGGTTTTGATTCCTCTTGGGATATACCAATTAGGTCATGAACCACCTACTATCTTTATGATTTCTTATAGTCTAAATAGCAAAAATACCCAGTCTCGATTCCATCTGAGACAGACTAATTAGATCAAAACACCCGCTCTTTAGGTTAACCTAGTGTCTAGCAACTTAGTCTATCTACCACTAGCTTAAGGCGATCTCCTAAACTTCAAGCCATCGCAATGTGCTTGGCAATTCCAAAGATAACACACATTTATTTTGAGAGAGAGTGTGTTTTATTTTTGGGTCTCTAAGATACTTTGTACTTTTCCTTTTAATCAAGGGTTTTCTCCCATTATGGAGATGTAATTAAGACCAATTGTGGTCTAGGATGTGAATATAAAATTTTTTGATGTCCACAGCAAGTGTAATTAATTGAGGATAGTAAATAAAAAATAAAAATTGTTTGATTCTTTCCAAAATGAAAAATCTTCTTGTTGTTCCATTTTTGTTTTAGTTCTTCTTTATGTACTTGTTACACACCTACATTGTCTTCCTCTAACTCATTCACAATTTCATTATTTTCTTTATTCTGGGTAAACCTTAAGCAGTTTTCCTGCCCAGGCTACTCTTCTTTTCAAGGAATTTCTAACTAAGTCTCCCGACTAACTATCCATACAGCTTTGGTGCGAATAGACCATCTCCTTGTCTCTTCCTCTACCATGGGGGGACTTTCATTTATTTATCCTTTTTCTTGGTGTTATTACTGCATAAAGTTAATACTATACAATCATTTACCAATACACATGGTGCTTTAAAGAAAATGTTCTCATTTCATGAGCCATGAAAATCATATGAGGATCATCATACTTTTTTGGATAAAACATATATATAAAATATTAAAATTTACTAAACACATAATTATAGGAAATAATTCTACAGTACCACAGTCGCATAGCATAGCCGCCTGTTAATGGTTCAAATTATAATTCCTCGCAAGTGTACAGACATATAGCAGTATAGTATGCAATGCAAGGGTCGATCTGACAAAGAACGATCAAACCGACTTAATTAATTTTATTTACTGAACTATCCTAACCTTAAAAGAATATATTTATAACTAAATAGACTTAGAATAAGGTTTAGTATAATTTTAGAATTTCAAAAACTAAATATAGTAAAAGTAAATCAATGCCTAAATATAATGCAGAGAGATTAGCAAGATGCAAAAGTTTAGGGATCCGATTTAACCACTAGATTATACCCCTTTGCCAATGGAATGTTGGATTCAATGTCTCACTTAGGTTCATTCTTTCAAAAGTAAGATTATTACCATAAGGTGTGCTGGTTTAAATTAGGTGTTTTCACTTGTTGCAATTACTTATAGTGTGTAGCATGATTGAGGTGAAAACCCATTAACATCTATCCTTCTCATTCAAGGGAGCTCATGATTTAACATATGGTGTCTATCTTAACCACTTTTTGATAATTAATCTAGCTTATAATATTGGTGATGAAGCAATAAAACAAGTTAAATCATTACAAACAACATCATAAATGAAACAAGATCATATAGCATTAATAACCAATAATATATAACAAAGAGTATCAAAAAGGGTTACAACTTTACCCTAGAAAAAGAGATTTAGTTAATAAGAGAAAATAAAATAACTCCCTTAGATAGGATGATCACAATGAAGAACATCTTCTCTTCTTCTTTATTCTTACTTGCAATCTCTTCTTCTCTCCACAAGAAAACTTCAAGAAATTGGCCTCCAAAATCTCAAAGAGAACTCTCTAAATGGAATTGAGAAGACCCTTTGAAAAATCCTAACTTTTTCTTTAAAAACCTTAATTTTTTCCTTAAAAACCTAGTCTCTACACAATGCAGAAAATTCACAAAATTATTAATCTACCACTGGTGCTGGTGGCGCCAACTTGCTATCCAGCTAGTGTTGGCTGATGATGCTAGCGCTAGTAGCGCCAAGAGGGGGCCGGCGGTGTTGACTGGGTGTCCCATTTACCCTTTGAGTTTTTGCTCTTTTCACAACTGCTTTCTTTTCCATCCTTTAAGCTTCTTCTTTTCCTTCCATTCTCTCTTCTTTTTCATCTTCAAGATACCTAGAAAATCCAATAAATAAATAAGAAATTCATCTAAAAGAAATGAGGATTTGCAAATAACTAAGCTTAAACATGTGTAATGTAAGTGAATAAAATTCACTGATCAAATACCACCAAACTTACTTATTTGCTCATCCTCGAGCAAAATAGAAATGAAATCACAAAGGATATAACTATAACATAGTAACAACACAAACTCACAAAGTACACAATGAACATTGATCTCAGTCATTAATCAAAAACCTCCATAAAATAAGCATAATTAAGAAAAACTATCAAGATATCACATACGTCTTTCAAATTTTAACCTGATCCTTTTCCTTTCTTCTATAGACTCCATGTGCATGCGCAAAATTATAGTCAATTCAATATATGTCTCTTCATACTTACATTCATTTAAGCAATTGAGTTATATGTATTTAATGCAACCCTGAGAACTTGCAAATTAAACCAAAGATGTTATTTTTAGATGAGCATTTGATATTTTTGTGGGCTCTATTACTATCACATTCCTCATATTTTTATTTTTTTCTTTTATTTTTGAATGTGATCCCCCCTATTAGTTGGGTTGTATTGCTATCACACCCTCAAACTTATTTTCTTTCTGAATCATTGTGATGTCATTCCCCCCTATTGCTTGGGTTTTATTACTATCACACCCACAAACTTGTTTTCTTTCCTTTTCATTGAGATATGATCCCTCCTATAAAAAATGACTTTTTACTCTTGTTTTTCTTTTATCTCATCTAATGCTTGTCTTAATATAGTTACAATGGATTCTAGAATCAAAATTGAACCATGCATACTTAGTCTCCTAAACTCATGCTAAGTATTCAAAGATTTCAAAAGAAATGGCTAATTCATTGTAATTAATGTGTTAAGGAATCTGTAGTAAATTAAACTAAGGATTGTAGACATAATGATTTCTGTCCTTTTCAACTTAAATATTTCAAAATATCGCATACATATCATTGGTTTTATATGATGACCCTAATCAATGTTTAAAACACACAACTTTCCAACCATACTGTAATCAAATAAACTACTCAAACTAGACAAACCAACTAAACACACAACTCACAAACTAAACAAACTATAATAACACCCAAACTTAGAAAAAGACATCCACAAACAAAAATAAAATGCTAACACCCCCAAACTTAAACATTACATTGTCCTCAATGTAGAATACAACACTGAAAAACAAGGAGTTCCCTAAAATGGATGCACTCTTCTGAGCTTTTGCTTTCTGCCCAACTCAAATCTTCGTCTAGTACATTAGGAAGAGTTAGTGGAGGTAAGAAGACAATGGAGTAGTTGCATTTTTTTTATGAAACATCCGGCGTTGATGGCATCCGCTCGCTGCCACCCCTTGCCTTCTTATAGTTTTCCAGGGACGGAGGTGCCAGATTCCAATGCCCTATTGCTACCTTGAACCTCTGTTTTTCATGCTACTTCATCACCCTATTTGATCTCCTTGCTTGAAATACTTATTTATGCATTTAACCTATCAAACACAAAATAACAATATATTAAGTATAGCAAATAGAAATATATCAATGTAATCTAACAACTTAATAATCAAAGCAAGCTTATTTAAACTAATGCAATTAACATATTTATTAACTATGTCTAAGAAATTGAAATAACTGAAAGATAAAACAGCTTGAGTGGCCTCTTATGAAGTGCTTTATTTAACATCAAAGCAAAAAGAACTCCCTTTTCTATAAATTTTCAATTTTCCATACTTCATTTAGTTGCATTGGCACATCCTCTCTATTGTATTTCTTCACACGATGCCCATTAACTTTAAAATTGGTCTTGTCTTTTGGATTCTTCAGTTCAATTGCTCCATGCGAAAACACTTGTATGACACGGAATGGACTAAACCAATGTGATGCAGTTTTCTGGGAAACAAATGCAAACATGAGTCATAGAGGAAAACATCCATTCCAAGTTCAATGTACCATTTACTAATGACTTCATCATGATATTTCTTGGTTTGTTCCTTGTAAATCTTGGCATTCTCATATGCCTCATTACTCAGCTTCTCAAGTTCATGAAGTTGAAGGTTTCTCTACTTTCCTGCCTTTTTCGTATCATAATTCAGATTTTAATAGACCAGTAGGCCTTATGCTCTAACTCAAAAGGCAAATGGTAGGCTTTCCCAAAAATAAGTCTTTATGGACTCATTCTAAGTCGGGTCTTGAAAGCAGTCCTGTATGCCCACAAGGCATCATTTAGCTTTATTGCTTAGTCATTCCTTGAAGTGTACATAGTCCTTTTCAGAATTGATTTAATTCATCTGTTGCTAACTTCTACCTGCCCCGACATTTGTGGATGATAAGATCTTACAATCCTATGAGCGATGTTGTACTTTTTTAATAGAGTTGTAAAACGCTTATTGTAGAAATGAGTTCCTCTATCACCAACGATAACTCTTGGAGTGCTAAACCTAAAAAAATCCTATCTTTCAAAAATCTCAGCAAACATTAGCATCATTAGTTTTAGTGGCCATAGCTTCAATCCACTTGGACACATAATCCACAGTGAGCAAAATACACTGGTTCCCATTGGGTGGTGTGAATGGACACATGAAATCGATGCCCCATATATCAAAAAGTTCAATGAAAAGGTTACCTACAAGTGGCATCTCATCATTCTTTCCAATATTTCCTGTTATTTGGCATTTGTCACACATAACATAAAAAGCATGAGCATCTTTAAAAATTGTTGGCAATAAAATCTAGATTGAAAGACTTTTAGAGTAGTTTTCTTCCTTTCAAAATGCCCTCCACAACTAAATGTGTGGTAATGTCTCAGAATGCTCTGCTGCTTATTTTTCAAAACATAATGCCTAATGATTTGGTTTGGGCATATTTTGAATAGGACCGGGTCATCCTAGAAATAATGCCTTACCATCGACAACAACTTTCTTCTTCCCTGTGAGTTCAATAGAGGATTAAAAATTCCATTAACCTAGTAATTTATAATATTTGTGTATCAAGGCTCACTCCCATTCACAAAATACAATTGCTCATCATCAAAGATCTCATTGATAGGAATGTTTTCCTTTTCTCATTCTTGCTCGAAGTCAATTCCTTCCACCTAGGCTTGGAATCTTTCTTTATTAGTAAATATCTCAGTGCAGCATGATTTGAATAAACAATTACCTTTGAACCAATCAAGTAAGAATAATTTTTTTCCAAAGCAAAGAAAATAGCAAGCAATTCTTTTTAAATGATAGGATAGTTCAATTGTGCTTCATTTAGAGTCTTACTTGCATAATGAATAACATGAGGAAACTTATCTACTTTGTCTTAAGATAACACAAACAACAAAGTCTGATGCATCCCACATGAGTTCAAACGGAAGAGACCAATCAGGAACTGCTAGAATAGGAGTCAATGTCAATTTTTCTTTCAAAGTACTAAAGGCTACAAGGCACTCCTCATCAAAAATCTTTAATGAATCATTGGTAAAAACCTACATTACTAAGAAAGCTTTTAACTCCTCCGATTGAAATTGGTGGTGGAAACTTTGCAATCAATTCAATTTTTCCTTATCTACCTCAATGCCTTTACTTGAAATAATATGCCCACGCACAATTCTTTACTTTACTAAAAGGTGACACTTTTCCTAACTTAGTGTCAAATTCATTTCCATATAACTTTTAAGCATCAAAATTAAGTTATGAAGGCAATCATCAAATGAGTCTCCAAAATTAAAAAAATCATCCATAAGTACCTCAATAAACTTTTCAATCATTTCAAAAAAGATGGACATCATACACCTTTGAAAAGTAGTAAGGGCATTGCATAAACCAAATGGCAACCTCCGGTATGCAAAAGTTCCAAATGGGCAAATAGAAGTGGTTTTCTCCTGGCTTTTGGGGCAATTGTAACTTGATTATAACATAAAAAAACCATCCAGGAAACACTAGTAAGCATGACCTGTAAACCTTTCAAGCATCTGATCAATGAAAGGAAGGGGAAGGGGATCCTTTCTTGTGGCTACATTGAGTTTCCTGTAGTCAATGCACATTCGCCAACCTATAGTCATTCGCATTGGCACCAATTCATTATTATCATTTTTTATAATAGAAATATTAGACTCCTTTGGCACCACATGCACTGGACTTACCCATTTGCTATCAGAGATTAGATAGATAATACTTGCATCCAATAATTTGATCACCTCTGCTCTCACAGCTTCCTTCACATGTAGGTCTCCTCTAAGCTTCTCTGGAAGTCTTTGCATCATCTTTTAGAAAATTTTGTGCATGCACACAGTGGATCTAATTCCCTTGATATCTACTAAGGTCCACCCTATAGCCCCTTTGTGCTCTTTCAACACATTCATTAATTTAATTTCTTCATCAAGAGACAAGTTAGAAGCAATAATCACTAGAAAAGTATTGGTTTTACTTAAAAATACATACTTTAAGTTTGAGGTAATTGCTTCAATTCCAATTGGGGTGTCCCTTCATTGGAATCTACTCCTTCGTTGACTTACTCTGCTCTATCAAGCTCAGCTTTCAAATGCATCATCGCTTCATCACCCTCCAGTCCATCAATAGTGAGCACCAATTTTAGCTTATCAGTTGTCTCCTCCTATACAAAAATTGATAAATTAAGTGAGTCCAATTCATCAACTTCAAAACATTCATTGGGATGTAAAGGTAGTGATAAAGAATTATAAACAGAAAATTCCATAGTTTCATCTAAGATAGTCATCTTTAACTTTCCATTGTCCACATCTATGATTGTCTTAGTGGTTACCACGAAAGGGCATCCTAGAAGAATAGGTGCTTCTCTTTTTGGTGTCATTTGTCTTTCCATGTCAAGAACAACAAAATCTATAGGAATAATCAATTTATCAATCTACACAAGAATGTCCTCTATAATGCATCTAGGATATTTAACCGATCTGTCTGTAAGCTATAGAGACATTGTTATGGTTTCAATTCCCCTAATCTCAGTTGCATACAAACATAATAAGGCATCAAATTAATGCTTGCACCTAAGTCTAGCTTTGCCTTTACCTTATTTATCCCTCCAATAGTGATTGGGGTTTTGAAACTACCCGGATCCTTGAGTTTTGGGGGAAGGTTTATCTATAAAACACCGGCTTCTTCTGAAACTAGAACTTTCTCCTATGGCTTGTACTTACTCCTCCTTGTGTTTAATTCCTTTAGAAATTTAGCATAAGCTAGCATATTCTTAATCATATCAAGCATAGGTAAATTTGCATTAACTTTGAAAAGAATATCATAAATGTCAAAAAATGATTTATCAAATTTACTCAGATTCAGCCTTTCTAGAAAAGTAACAGGAGGATCATATGGTGGGGTGCTTTGTAGTTGACAAGAGGGTCAACTACTGGAAACATTGCCTTCTTTGAATGCTCTTCCTGCTCAGTCTTTTTCTTGCCTCTCTCCATTCCTGCAATTAAACTATCAGTATCTTCTCCAAACTTATTATCAATTATCTTTCCACTTCTCAGTGTTGTTATTGCTTTTGCTTGCTCTGGTTGGCTAGGCAACTTCCCAGGTCTGTGACTCTGTACTGCTTTTGAAATTTATCATAATTGAGTTTCCATGTTTTTCATGGATGCCTCCATGTTATAGAACTTGGAATCAATGTTCTAGAATTTGGCTTCATTATTCTGGAATTGGGTCTATGTTGCTTGAATGAAACTCTGCATGGTTTTTTCAAGTGTAGGCTTTTTTAGTTGAGGTTGAAATGAAGTTCTAGCTTGATTCTGACTTCTTTCATTGTTCTAAGAGAAGTTAGGATGATTTCTCCAATGAGAGTTGTAAGTGTTTGAGTAAGGGTCATTTTGTGGCCACTAGTTATAGAAGTTCATTACATTAGCTTGCTCGGCATCACTTGTAAAATGTTCATTTGAAGAACAAACATTAGGTGAATGTCCTAAATTACCACAAAAAGAACAAACCTATGTTGGAGTAGGTTGTGGTTGCTTTAAGTGCACCATCATAGAGCACATTGCCTTCATCTTCTTAGTCATCTCTGACATCTGCATTGATTGATCAGAATTATTATTCACTTCATAAAGTCTCTTAGATCTACCTCTTACACTTTTCTATTGAGAATTTTCTCGCAACATCTCATAAAGCTCATATGTTTCTTCTAGAGTCTTTTCTCCCATGGCTCCATTGCAACATTGTCAACCATAGCTTGGCATGGCTGTGTCAGTCCATCTTAGAAAAATTATTTTAGCAACTCAAGTGGATATCTATGATGAGGGCATTGAACCAAAATTACTTGAAATCTTTCATATGCTTCATGGAAAGCCTCACCATCCAATTAAGAGAAAGTAGCTATTCTGCATCTCAATTCAGCAGTTTTAGCATGAGAGTAAAATTTTCCAATGAACTTATTATAAACTGCTACCCAAGTTGTCAATGAGCCAGGATCTACTATCATGAGCCAGAGCATCTTTCACAGTGTATGGAAAACATCTCATACATAGTTTATCTTCTGTTAGTCCCTACAATGGAAATGTTTAGATGCTTACATAAAAGTCATGCATGAAAGTCAACGGATCCTCTGAAGCTAACCCATGAAAAAATGGTAGCATTTTAAAATAAATATGTTTCAAGTCATAATTTCTAGCATCCTCATCTAACACAATGCATGAAGGTGAAATCCCTATAGTAGGGCATGCAAACTCTTTCATTAATTGTTAAGCTTGTTGAGCAAGTTGAACCTATTAAACATGATGTGCTTGTTGAGCCACTCAGTTTTCCACATCGTTAGCCATGTTTACTTCTTCTCCTTCACTTAAAATCTCTGTTTAATTTCCACTTTGTCAGCATGATTGTTTAATGGAAACATAGTAGGATTCAAAGATCTCCTTCCGTGCATTCACAATACTACAATGGAAAGAAAGAAATAATTAAAAATAATCTTATATATAATTATACATAAAAATAAAAAGAAAAAATTTAACTAATCTTAATCAAATTAGTTTGGAAACATTCCCTGGCAACGATGCCAAAAACTTGATGCTTCAAATTATAATTCCTCATAGGTGTATGGATGTATAGTAGTATAGTGTGCAATGCAAGGGTTGATCCCATAGAGAACAATCAAATGGAATTGATTAATTTTAGTTACTGAACTATCCTAACTTTAAAAGAATGTATTTATAACTAAACAGACTTGGAGTAATTTTGGTATAATTTTTGAATTTCAGAAACTTAATGGAATGAAAGCAAATCAAAGGCTAGATATAATGCAGAGAGATTAGCAAGATACAAAAGTTTAGGGATCCAATTTAACCACTAGATGACACTCCTTTGCCAATGGAATGTTGGATTCAATGCCACACTTGGGTTCGTTCTTTCAAAAGTAAGATTACTATCGTTAGGTGTGCGGGTTTAAATCAAGTGTTTTCACTTGTTCCAATTACCTATGGTGTGTAGCATAATTGAGGGGAAAACCTATTAAGCTTAAGAACATAAGAATCGAAATAGTATGGTTTAGCATATGGTGTCTACCTTAACGATCTATCTTTCTCATTCGAGGGAGCTCATGGTTTAGCATATGGTGTCTATCTTAATCATGCTTTGATAATTAATCTAACTTATAATATTGGTAATCAAGCAATAAACCAAGTTAAATCATTGCAAACAACATCATGAATGAAACAAGATCATACAACATTAATAACCAACAATCTATAACAAAGAGTATCAAAAAAGGTTACATCTTCACCCTAAAAAAAGAGATTTAGTTCACAAGAGAAAATAAAACAACTCCCTTAGATAGGATGATCACAATAAAGAATATCTTCTCTCCTTCTTCTTTCTTACTTGCAATCTCTTCTTCTCCAGAAGAAAACTCCAAGAAATTGGCCTCCAAAAGCTGGTGGTTCAAATTATAATTCTTTATAAGTGTACAGATGTATAGCAATATAGTGTATAATGTAAGGATCGATCTCATAGAGAATGGTCAAACTAAATTAATTAAATTTAGTTACTGAATTATCCTAACCTTAAAAGAATGTATTTATAACTAAACACGCTTGGAATAAAGTTTGGTATAATTTTAGAATTTTAGAAACTCAATAGAATGAAAGTAAATCAATGGCTAAATATAATGTAGAGAAATTAGCAAGATGCAAAAGTTTAGGGATCGAATTTAACCACTAGATGATACTCCTTTGCTAATGGAATGTTGGATTCAATGCCACACTTGGGTTCGTTCTTTCAAAAGTAAGATTATTACCATTCGGTGTGTGGGTTTAAATCAAGTGCTTTCACTCATTCCAATTACCTATGGTGTGTAGCATAATTGAGTGAAAACCCTTTAAGCTCAAGAACATAAGAACCAAATTAGAATGGTTTAGCATATGGTGTCTACCTTAACCATCTATCATTCTCATTAAAGGAAGCTCATGGTTTAGCATATGGTATGTACCTTAACCATGCTTTGATAATTAATCTAACTTATTATATTGGTGATCAAGTAATAAAATAAATTAAATCATTTCAAATAACATCATGAATGAAACAAGATCATGTAGCATTAATAATATCCAATAATCCATAATAAAGAATATAAAAAAGGGTAACATCTTCACCCTAGAAAAAGAGATTAGTTCATAAGAAAAAATAAAATAACTCCCTTAAATAGGACGATAACAATGAAGAACATCTTCTCTCCTTCTTCCTTCTTAGTTGTAATCCCTTCTTCTTCTCCACTGAAAATCTCCCAAAAAAATGGCTCCAAACCCCAAAGAAAAACTCCTAAAACCAAAGTGAGAAGAACCCTTGAAAAATAGTAACTCTTTGCTTAAACACACCCCCACCCCCAAAAAAAAAGTATGCAATGTAGATAATCCATGAAAATTACTAGCCCACTGCTGGCGCTGGTGCCTCCTACTTGCTATCCGACTGATGGCTAGCTTTGGTCCTGGCACCGGAGGTGCCGGCTGGCTATCTTGACTTGTGTTGGTTTTCTGCTCCATTTTTCAACTATTTTCTTTTCCAAACATTGAGCTTCTTCTTTTCCATTATTTTTCTCTTCCATTTCCATCTTCAAGACACCTAGAAAATCCAATAAATGAGCATTAAATTCATCTAAAAGAGATAAGGATTTCCAAATAAATAACCTTAAACATGTGTAATATAAGTAAATGAAATTCACTCATCAAAACCTCAGAGAAAACTCTCCAAACGGAAGTGAGAAGACCCTTTCAAAAACCCTAACATTTTCCTTAAAAACCCAACCTCTACACAATGCAAAAAATTCACAAAATTATTAATCTACTGTTAGCTCTGGTGGTGCTAGCTTGTTATCAAATGAGTGGTGACTGAAGATGCTAGCACTGGCAATGCCAGCTGGCTGTCTCCTGTGCACTTTGATTTTTTGCTCCTTTTGTAGTTTTTTTATTTTCCATCCTTTGAGCTTCTTCTTTTCTTTCCATTTTCTCTTCTTTTCCATCTTTAAGATACCTAGAAAATCTAACAAATAAGTATAAAATTCATCTAAAAGAAATAAGGATTTGTAAATAACTAAGCTTAAACATGTGTAATGTAAGTAAATAAAATTCACTCATCACCTAAGCTTAATGCCTGCCCCGCAGGCGGAATCACAGCCGCCTATGGATATCGCCTGTGGCACTCCCAGAAAGAAGTAAAGTCACTAGTCATCCATAGATGATATTGCAGTTGCCTTTGCATATCGCCTACAACCACTGCCACAACCAGAGGCATCATGACATACCACCTATCGAACCCATACTGCATGCTCGTATCGCCTGGGATTGCAGCCAACACTGCAACCGCCCATGGTATTGCTTTCTGATAAACAGGAAGTTTGGTATGGAGAAAAACACAAGGATCTGGATGTAGTTGATTTACCATACTGCCTACCATATCGGCTAGGGCATAGCCGGATACCATAGCCGCTTGTTGTACCACTTGGCCCCCCTCTTTATTCAATGGTCAGAATTTCACGACATCACTATCCAACTTCTTCTAAGATTGAAACTTAAACTTCTTGTAAATTCATAGACTTGTATTAGGCATATTTGTTATTCTTAACTTATATTTAATAGTCATTGCCATTACAATTCTAGGACTTATCCCTAATACCAATTTTGACATTAGATAACAATTTTATCTTTGATACCACTCTGTAACACCCCATGCATAGGGCGCTACCTAATTACAATCTAAGGAAAACCCTTTTGTAGAGTCTCTCTAAAATTTTTAGATTTCATACCAATATAAAAATTTCCACACAATCCTATACATCCATTAATAACATTACACATAATACTATACACCCACACACTACCCAAAATCATAAGTCACATTGTAATGGCAATTAAGAATATTAATATACACATACATTCCATTATTGTGACATGCAGTGCAATTAATTCATATGTGACTTAATATACACAAGATTTGAGTCTTGTAGATTTACAACTTATACACATCTTATTAATGATTCCAAAAATGGGATTCAAACATTCAAAGCCACCAAACTAGCCTGAGGGTCATAGCCTATCCCCGGTCATGAGCTTCAACCCTATGTTGTGCTTCGTCTTTTGACTTGTCAACTAAAAATCATCAATAAAATAGGGTGAGTTCGGGCGAACTCAATATGTAGGTAAAGTGGAAAACAACAGTAATTAAACTATTAGAAAATCATAATCAATCTAATACCCATGCAATTCCATGATATGTTAAAATACAAGATAATGCAATACTGTCCACATGCTCATGATGCACATTCCCTCATAATCTAGGCTCAGATGTAGTCTTATTGTCAACTCGGCCTCAAAATCAAAACTCATATACTACCTTATTACTAGGGCATTTTCATCCACATGCATTCATCATCATTACATTATCACCAACGCTAGCCTCATCATCAAGTCACATTCATATATATATATATATATATATATATATTCATCATTATTATGTCATTACCAGGACTAGCCTTATCATCGAGGCATTCTAATTCATTCACATTCATCATTTTTATACCATTACCATGACCGGTCTCATCATGAATATATTTTCATTACCAAGACCATTTCTTTCATGGAATTACTAGACAGGAAGCACTACCTTTTCTCTCTTTGATACGTAATTGGTACATCCTTGTATCCTGGCTACAAATGTTGCTAGGTCCAGGACAGCTCTATTGCTGCCTTTTATGGTACCTCGCCCTCATTGCAACACAAGGATTTCATATTCCCAACCCACATCTACTAAGGAAAATGAGGTATGCTATTGGTATCACTACTCAATATTACAACTCATGTATTACAAGTATCAAATCATTTCCATGACACGAAAGGCATATCCACTAATGCCACCAAAGGCATATACAATCATGCCACCAAAGGCATATCCAATTGTGCCTCCAAAGGCATATCCACTCATGCCACCAAAGGCATATCCACTCATGCCATCAAAGGTATATTGAATCGTGCCACCAAAGGCATATCCACTCATGCCACCAAAGGCATATCCAATCATGCCATCAAAGACATATCCACTCATACCACCAAGGGCATATCTACTCACGCCACCTAAGGCAAATCCACACTCCACAAGGTTCACATCATACCCATATATGTTTCTACTGGCAAGGCACTATCATAACCATATCATATTGGGGTCACCTAGGCATTACTGTATTAATATTATATCCAAGACACCAGACACTATAATAGCAGTATCATATTTGTGCCACTAGGCACTATCATATCATCACACAAATGTTCTTTAAAGCCTTTAAGGAATGTCATAATAATTCCCTCTGAAAGCTCTTCTAAAAATCTCACAATTCACATGTTGAATGTAGGCGCATTGGTGCCCTATTGTTCTATAATTCACTTTCCCCACTTGGATCTTCTATCACCCATCCAAATTCCTTAGCCACATTCATACATCTATTTCCTTAACACTCAATCGTCAAAACTTCCTCATATCAAATAATTCAACCATGCCCATTATGCTCATAATTTATAATGAAATGCTATGCAAGGCCACACAATATAATGCCAAAGCAATTCAAAACACATGGCTTAAGATATTCTCATATATCACATATTTTAATCATATCCAATATGCCTCTTGACAAGATGCCATGAAATGCAACATTCCCAACTGAATTGAATACATAAAGCAGGAAATTGATTAAACACATATAGAAAAATCCAACTTCCACAATAAACATATTGAAATATATGGTTCCATCATGAACAAATTGAACCAAAACCAATCTGCAAACTCATTATTTCAAATCAAGTTACAGTGTAAGAAACAACATTCAAACACAGAGCTCATATAGAAAACTTAGGATACACACTATCTCTACCCATATTCACATTGATGCATATCAAAAACAAAGAACCTACTTACCTCTACGTATATAATTCCACACTCCTTGCCTTCCAAAGCAATAGCTTGACTACAACTAAATTCAATTAATCCTACACATGTCACATGCGCCCCCAAATGAATTTACACATGTCTAAGCAAGAGACCTAACTTAGTTTTATACTCATTCATCCAACCTTTTTTAGGATATATCCTTATCTCATTATACATTTATAATATCTTATCTAATGCCTAACTAATGGACAATTAGGGTTGTGATATGACCACTCAATTATAATTTGCTTTTCATAGTGTCATTTCTTCGAACACTTAATGTGCCTTCCATAGTGTCATTTCCTCAATCACTTAATATGCTTTATTAAGATTATCACTTTTTAGTAAAGTGCAATATATGGAATACATTCCTAATAACATAAAATCAATATTTAACATGATTACCATCAAAATTAACTTCGCTAACTAATCCATCTTGCCCTAAAATTCATGAATTCCCTTCCTAACCCACTTCTTCATAACAAACAGTACACAAGGGCTAAGATGTGATTGTCTAGTTCATGGACAACCATCTACCATGAGTTTCTCATGGTTGAATTCCACCACTAACACCATAATTGAACATCCTAATCCATTTCACATGAAAATACAAGGATATCTCATTTAAACTCAAACCCTAGCCCCATGGATTTGCATAATAACACCCCCTTTACAATAGAAATCACAAATTAATTTAGCAAAAATACTCACCACTATGATTCTTCATTGATTCCACTCCTAGATCTTCAATCTCTTCCACCAATTGTAATAAGAAACTTCTTTAGTGCATTTTGCAAACTTTCTCTTCTCCGTTTTCCACTCAAATAGGTGGATTTTGACATAGGGGTGGTAGTATTACACAAACACAATTTTGCATAATTTTTTTGAGGAATTAGTGGTGTAAAATGGGCTACAAGAGAGATTAGCATGGGAAAGGCAAGAGCAATGAAATTTTTGGAAATTTTGGGGCTAGTGGAGCATATAAAGTTGCTCCTCCTTTGATGCTCTAGTAGTGCTGCTATGCCATGCATATGCAACCTTTTTTTAATATTTTTTAGTAGCATTTTTGTTGGTCCCTTACACAATGGTAGCTCAAGAAGAGGGGGGTAAAATTGAGCTTTTAGAACTTCTAGCCAAAATAAATGATCAAAGTACTGAATAAATAAATAGAACAAATTGCACAACACGCAGCATAAGATTTTTATTGTGGTTCGGCTTTTCCTGGGTTCTGACTCCACTTCTCTGATTTAGTTTCCTCTACTAATTTTAGGTTCCACTAATACCTTGATCAACCTGATCAAATACACATTAGTTTTTCTATAAGCGCGCCAACCAACTTATTGGTTTTTCAAGCTAATCAAAAACTTTTATAACTTGTTGGTTTTCAAAGCTCACCGAGAAACTTTTATCCTTTTAATAAGTTTCCTACTTATTTAAATACACAAACACCAAGCACTTTATTTGTGTTATGAAATACTATAAAAAGAAGTGTATAGATTAATATCTCTTATGTAGGCAGACTTGTACATAAATTCAGAACTTTAAGTAAATGAGTAAGCAATAAGAATAAGAGATTCAAAATCCTTGATTGAGAAGCGATTTGGACTTTGAAAGCTTTGACAGAGTTGTTACCATTGGAGTTGAACTTTAAAGGAAGATTTTGACTGCTCAAAACTTTAACTCATTGTATTTTTGGTATATTCCATATATCTTCTATATTTTTGGCTGCCTTTTTTATAGGTTGAGAAATATTTCTATTGCTAACTTTTGTAGTCTTTCAAATGTTCACAAAATATTTTCTTCATCTAATATTTTGTCTTATTTCTAACTTTCCAATAGTTTGGTATTGGTCTGCCACTTTGTCACTGACGTTTTTTCACTTAACGTTCACATGAGTATCAGATGCTCCAAAGCAATTTCTTTGGTTCTTTCGAAGTGCAGAAGACCTCTTTACTTGTGATAGTTCTTTGAAGAGTAGAGTCGGGATTCTTCGAACCTTTGATACTTCAGAAAGGGTGACTCTGAAGTAAGGTTTAATGACTCCAAAATTTTCTTGCTAACTCCAAAGTATATTCGCTGACTCCTAAGTGTATCTTGATGATTCTGAAGCATGTCTGGTTAACTCTAAAGTATATCTTCATGACTTCGAAGCTTGTCTGATCAATTTTGAAGCAAGCTTGAAGATTCCAAAGCATATTTGGTTAACTCTGAAGTGTATCTTCATGACTCCGAAGCTTGTCTAATTAATTTTGAAGCAGCTTGAAGACTCTAAAGTATATTTGGTTAACATCGAAGTATATCTTCATGACTCTGAAGCATATCTGGTTAACTTTAAAGGGTTTCTTGATTAACTCTGAAGTGTGTCTAATGAATTCCAAAGTATGCTTGAAGACTTCGAAGCATATCTAGTTGATTCTAAAGTGTATCTTCATGACTCTAAAACATATTTGGTTAACTCCAAAGTGTATCTTGATTAACTCTGAAGTGTGTCTAATGAACTCTTAAGTATGTCTAATTAACTCTAAAGTATGCTTGAAGACTTTGAAAATGTTTTAAAGACTCTAAAGTATACTTGATGATTCTTAAGCATATCATGATGACTCCGAAGGCTTTTTTGTTGACACGAAAGTATGCTATGATGACTCTGAAGCTTTCCTATTGACTCCAAAGCATACCATTGTGACTTTGAAGACTTTTCTATTGACTCTCAAGTATGCCATGATGACTCTGAAGCTTTTTTGTTGACTACAAAGCATGTCTTGGATAACTCCGAAGTGAGACTTCTTGCTCTAAAGGGATGAACTTTGACTTTGAAGTGTCCTTGAAGACTTTAAGATTTCTATTTTCTTATTTTAAGTATATATGTAATTTATATACTTATTTTTCATGAGTATTTACTTGGTTTCTTTCTTTGATTATCATAAAGATTATTCTCAAGTTGAGTATTGGATAATATTTATGCAATATGGTTGAGAATAAATTGTTAGTACCTTAAAGTTTCACTCATGTCTTTGGTCATCATCAAAACATAATTGGTTAAGAATGTTCATCATCAAAATTAAGTTATTTAAAATATTGTGTTCAACATTCTCCCCCTTTTTGATGTTGACAAAACATTGAGTGATATACCTTTCAAAACTTGTCTAACACTAAACTTAAAGTAATTTAATTGCAATAGATATTTATTAATTCAGTGAAGATCCCCTTGAATGGATGCACAAAAATTTTTAACTGCATTTCATACAAAATAAATTTTTAAGTTTTCATACATATATTCAGTACATAAAAAGATTTATTTCATTCAGCACATTTACATAAAATGATTCATTTCATTTAGCACATTTTCTTCCCCTTTTTGTCATAATCAAAAAGGTGGAAAGAAAGAATATGAATATCCATATCTAATCATGACAAAAAATTCATACATGTAGAATTTGTCATTGATAAAAAATTTGCAAATACAATGTATCCTCATAGTCAAAATCCTTTACATAAAGAAAGAAAAATTGCATTAGAGAGCAAAATAAATGCAAAAGGTAGTAGTGTCATTGGGGTGGTTTGGATTTTCTGTTATAAGTCTTAGGAAAGAAGCCTTTGTGAGGTGGAAGAGGGGGCTTGGGTGTTTTGGGAGATGATCTGGGTCTTGTTAGTGGAGGGGGTGGAATAAAAAGTGGATCCTTTGGGATTGCTATTGGGGGTTCATGGGTGTATGTGATGGGTCCATAGTTTGAAAACATAGATGAAGGTGTAGAGGATGATGGTTTGGGTTGTGATTGGAAATTATAGGGGGTTTGATGGTTTTGGCTTTGGAGAGGGTGAAGTTTTTGGTTTTGGTAGAGGGACTGGTTGAGATTGTATCTATCTTATCCTATCCTGGATAGAGGGATCTAAAAGTTGAGGATATGGTAGAGGGAGATTGTCAGCAATGGCCTCTAGGTTGGCATTATTGTAAAAAGTGAATTCTTTCTTAGTGAGAATAAAGAATTCATGAGGACTTGAGGCAGATGGAAACACTTTTCTAGGAGGCTTTGATGTTGGAAGCATTTGAAGAAGTTTCGCAAAATAATTTTGAATAATTGACTCTCTATCATGAATTTGGATTTTGTGGCCCTTTGAAGTTAATGGAGGATTTGGCAAAAGTTGAATTCTATGTAGAAGGTTAGGATCCTCAAGTTCTAAGAATGGAAATTCTTGAGGAGATAGATTGATAGACTAAGAGAGAAACATTCTAGCAACTTCAAAATTGATTTTGGATTTATTCTTAAACTCAGAAAAAGTATCCTGATTGGATTGAATACATGGAGAAGAATATTAGGATTATCAACAACTTTTGGAGGAGAGTGTAAAGGACTTTGTGGTAGAGTTTTT